>CAEGAD010087968.1:0-43385 GCA_903067055.1 Poeciliopsis paucimaculata
AGAACCCTCAAGCTCCCAGGCCTCTGGTAGAGGACCCGAGCTCAGAGGATAAGAACCACCCGCGGTGGGTGAGAAGGGAATTTTTTTTATATATATATATATATATATATATTTTACTTTGCCTTTAATTTTTAAAAATAATGTTTTATCCATACTAACTTTTTAAACAGTATTATTAGTCATCGCTACTGAAGTCAACATAATCAGAACATGATGTGAGCGACTTGTTTACATTTAATACATTTTGTTACTAGATAATCTTCCATGTTAAATGAATAAAGTTAAAAGTGTTCATTGTAAAACAATTTAACAAGGCTGCGTGTGTGTGTGTGTGTTGCATCTATGTAAATACGTAAGAGCTCCACCTGAGCGAAATTTACCTGGCTGGTGTGAGATGGAGGTTCAGTGTGTTTTTTAATTTTTCTCTTTTGTTTTTTTCCCTGTCAGTTCTGCATTCCGGACTCTGCAAAAACACGTTGCGGTACAAGCAGAACGCAACCATTTGCTCATGCGCTTGAACCAAATGGATGGCTTCTGTCACAGCTTGTAGCCTGAGGTGTGTGTGATTCAGCTGACTGTCATTAGTGATTCAGCTCCAAGCCTTCAGCTGGGCATAAACCTCACAGCCCGGTGCAAAAACCTCACCAGGGATTTTAGTTGCCTAAAGCTTAAACATTTCTTCCATCTTCAAAAACACCTTAAAGGTCTAAAACTTTAGTGAAGTGTAAGGAGATTTCCTGAGCTTCAATAATCTAGTTCTTAAGGCTGAAAAAATAAAAACTCTTGAGGAAATGAACTGAGAGGTAAACAAAAATTCAAATTGAAAAGGCAACACTCGCTTCTTTTATTCCTGGTACAATCAATACACATGTAGACGTGTGAAAATGAACTTGTCCGAAAGGTGTTCACCATGTCACAAACAAAAATGCAAAAAAAAAAAAAAAAAGAAAGAAAAGGTTTGCACACAACTGAGAGAAACAAAGTACATTTCACTGCAACTACAGATATAAAAATAAACAGCTTTCCGTTCGCTTTATCCAGTCCGTTTAGGAACGCGCTCCGTTGAAATCGTATCAAGTTTCCAGGCGTTGCCGACGTATAAAAACATCTGCGTGAATCAGACACCACAGAAGTGTAATTTTGGCTTTATGGTGCAGCGGTGCAGATACAGACCCAGTTCCAGAAGGCAGTCCAATGCTTTGATTAGTCCAAGTTCAGCAGAGGGTTTGTTGGTTCTTCGCATCAACACCTCAATCCAACGGGATCCGTCTGGATCCATCGCTCCTATGATCCAACACTTTCTGCTCACTGCTTTGCTTTCTTTAAGATGGTGCCCACCGCAGAGATGACCGTGGTCTTAGTGCCGCTAGCCGTGGTGGTTACCGACACGACGGCGGGAAGGGTGGCCGTGGTGGTGATGAGGGTGGGCTGGGCCAGGGTGACGGGGATCGCCGAGTCCCACTTGCTTTTCCTCTTCTGGGCGTCTGCTGGCGGGAGCGAAACACAAAGCAGAATCACAACTATTGCTGCGTTAAGAGTTGATCAATCGTCATTTTGTTCATTAGAGAGGCTGGCAGAAAGGCGTGGCTGTGAGGCGCTAGATGGGTTTCCATTACAGATGTGTGCAAAACTTTGTCTGTGTTCCACTAATTTTGAAAAAACACAATTTTGGTGTTTCCATTAAATAAGAAATGACATGTGAAAAACTTTATTCACGCGATAAGCCATTAAAAACATGTGGAGCCATCACCCTCCTACCACTTCCTGTTGTCTTCTTTGTCATTTCTGCCAGTAGCAGCATCTGGTTGTCGATCATGAAACTCGTGATGTGTATTTCGCAAACCGTTGCAGGTTTGAGAAATACTCTAATTTCGATACGTTCGAGAAAATAAACCCTCATCCTGGCACGAAAACCTTTTATCGAAAAACACGAGTGGTCTTGGATAAAAGACCACTCGTTTTGATTGTTTTGATTAAACAATCGGTCTAATCAAAATCGGTTTGATTAAACCGATTTTGTTTAATCAAAATTGGTGCGTTTCCATTAAGCAAATGTATTTTGTGCAAATGTATGGTCAGCGGAAACTCCAGTTTTGCCGCACGTCAGGAAGTGGCTCTCCAGATGAGAAAGAAAAGAACAACTAGGAGGACTACAGATGAAAGTAAAGTGTGTATGTCTGTAGATTCAGTGGCCTGCAAAAGTATTCAACATTTCCACATTTTACCACAAATGTCATAGAATTTTAGACCATTATAGAGGAATTAGTGCACGATAGTGAAGCAGATTGTATGCATAAAAAAAACAACTAACAGTCCTAAATTAAATCCAGAATTCACCTAATTAGTAAAGTACATCCATTTACAAATGAACAGCAAGGAAAGCAAAGTGTGTTGGAAAATCTCACAAAACACTATCCACAAGATGCAAGGTGGTGGCAGCATTATGCTGTGGAGATGGTTTTACTCAGCATGCGCAGCAGAGAAGCTGGTCAGAGTAGATGTCTCTGTTTGCAACAAACATACAAACAGAGCTACAATTGAATTGTTCAGATTCAAGCATTTCCTTGCCTTAGAATGGCCCAGTCAAAGCCCAGATCTGACTCCAATAGAGAATCAGAAGAAAGAGTTTCTGTTCACAGAGGCCTGTCAGACAATATGGCTGACACCGAGTTATCTGCAGATGGGTCTGTGTCAGGCGGGGAAATGTTCTTCCACAATTTAAGTAAATGCACGCCACACTTTTCAGAGTTTTATTTATTAAAAACACACAAAACCACCCAAACGCCTTAAAACCATGGATCATTTCCATCTGCTTCACACAGTTTTCCAATGCTTTTCGCTGATCTACCACATAAAATCACAACCCAATCCGCTGATGTTTACCTTCAAAAAAAAGTGCAAAAAAATTTTGTGGGGTATGAATACTTGTGTAAACCCTTGCATCTGGAATATATTAGGTTTTGTGGCTTAAAAAACAGACAATCAAGAGTAAAACAGTCACTGCCACTGAAAATCTGTGGGGAAAAAATTCTTATCTTATCATCAAAAGTTTGTCTAAGAGCGGGTTAATTTTCCCGGGTGGAGCTTTGTGCAGCGAGTGTTACCTGTGGAGGTGGTGGTGGTGCTGCTGCTGGTGGTGGAGGCCGCTGTGCTGGAAGGGTTGGTGCCTTTCTTGGTTCCCGTGACGAACTCGATCTGAAGAAAACACATTGAGGAGATGTTCAGAGTCTGCGGACCAAAAACTCACTTCAAATCCAATATTTTATAATCTGCGTTTCCACTGATTGCGCGCGTAGGCATGCAATTCTACGCATGGATTGCGTAGGATTCACGCAACAAGTTTTAAGCAAACTGGAATAAAAACGGCAATTTTGAAAAATCGTCTTGTGTACTAGGACGATGGGATATTTTCCACCGCATCAAAAATTCAGATATTTTGCGAAACAACATTAGAAACACTTTTTTTTGTGTGCAACCGGCGAAAAAGACGAAGAAAACAACAGGAGGTGGTATGCAAGAGAACGATGGATAACAGTCTTAACCCTATCAAACTTATTCGCATGTGATTTTAATTGCGTTATTTATTTATTTAATGGAAAAACAACAACTGCAAAATTGTTAGCCAAACATCGACAGATGGAAATGCAGCATTTTATTTGATGCCGCGACGCATCACGGCAGCGGGAGGCACATTTCTAACCACGGGGATTCTCATCCACCTACTTTCTCGCTCTAATCAGTCACAGACAGTTTGACGCCAACAATATCACTAAGAGAGCAGAAGAAGAGGGGAAAAGAAAAATCTGAAGAGCTCAGTTCCACCGGAGAAAAAAAAGCTGACGCACAAGATCCGAGCGGGTACAGCCAAGCTGCAAACCTGCACTGGGTTGGGCCGTTACGAGAGCTGAACTTGGCAAAGGCGACTTTTGCTTCAGATGAAGATCGTTAAGTAAAAATGAAGCGCAGCTGGTGGAGACTTGCCCATAAAAAAAAACAACAAAAAAAAACAAAAGACTGACAGCATATTTATCCTGCTTTTTTCTTTGTTCGGCTCACCTTGGTCCGCTCCTTCTTGGCCTTCTCCAGCTTGTCCATCTCCACTTTCTGGGCTTTGGCTGGAAGAAGGAGAATAATAATAATAATAATAATAATAATAATAATAATAATAATAATAATAATAACGATGGGTTCTCAGCTGGAATCATGACCTAAGTGTGAAGGCGATCGTACCGAGAGCTTCGTAGTAGGAGTCTTCAGACCAGCCGTGAGGATCAAACATGTCTTTTGGGTAGTTCGTCCCCAGTTCATCGATTCCACAAAACTGAATAAGCTTCTCGTAAATACTGAAAGGAAACCAACGAAGCTGGGTCAGCGATAAGCGGCTCAAACACGACCGCGTCGTCAGATTGTCTCAGAAAGGACGAGGCTGGATAATGTCAATGCGCTTGTGTGGTCTTTCCACTCAAAACAAAGTGACAGCAGCCTGTGTGGGAGTGTGTGCGTCGCTGTGTGCATGTGTTCCTCAGCTGAGCTGCATACCTCGGGTTTCTAAATTCCTTTTTCTTCTGGATGTGGCTGTTCGTGTCAAAGTCTCCGTGGATTTTTCTCTCGTACAGTTTGTAGATCTTCTCCTGTCACCACACGAGCGAGTCAGTGAACGGAAACAGACTCAACGTGTCAAATCATTGATTATTTCTGCAATGTTTTTCGGAGTCAAGAGTATATTTTATAAAATGTACCTAAAATAATATGTTGTAAATAACAACGCATTTTTCCCCAGATTGAATAGGAGAAGGAGAAAAAGTTGGAATCTAGAGTGAAAAACTTTTTCTCTGAATATTATGAATATTAATGTAAAACAATATTAATTTTCAGTCGCTTCCCAACGTCCTCATACAACAGCTGAGATATTTGCAGCCTCATCAGCATCCATTTCCGTCAAAGTCCACACCCGAATTCTTTCGCTAAATTAGGATCTGAGCGAAATGGACTTGAAATTCTTTTAATCACAATATTTTATGGCATTTAAGTTAAAATAATTACATATGGTTGGTTACAGTCAGAGCTTCAAAAACAAAAAACTTGCTCTCACTAGATAAGCTAAATTATCTAAATTATGACCAATAATGGGGTTTTTGTTGTATTTTGAAATGTAAATGTTTCATTTAGTGATGATCTTATGCAACCAAATATGTGGGAAACCATCAAAAATCCAAAACAATTTCAGTTATCCTGCATATCTTTGGGGTTTGCAAACATTTTCAATTAGAGTCAATTAGTCATTTTTCATCAGTCGTGTCATTCCCTAAGAACTCTAAGAAGAACGGCTTCAGACTATTAGAACGAGGAAGCGATGGTCACATCCAGACCAACACTATCAAAATCCAGGAAAGTATGCTGCCTTTCTCGAGGCAGCCATTTTTAAATCTTTTTTTTTTTTTTTTCCCCAAGCAGATCCAGAATCTACCAACCAGATTCCCACTCTCTCCAGTTAATTTGAACTTGAATACTGTTGAAACCAAGTTTACGAAATCCAATCAAACTAGAAATTAAAAAGGCACACGACCTCCTGCTGCCGTGACCTGAAGGCAGGGACGTGCAGGGCGCTCAGGTGAATCATCAGATGTTCATCAGACAGGTGGGGGAGTGCCGGCCCTGGGGCGACCGTGTTTGCTGGGCGCTTTCAGAGTCAGCTGTGTGTCCTGACCTGCCTCAGCTCCTCGCAAGGAAGCAAACTGGAGCGGCGCTCCGAATGCGGCGGCGAAAAGCCAGAAAGAGAGGCGAGGTGACTGAGAGGAAGACGCTGCTCTAATTAAAGGGGAGACTCAGAATTTATGTAGCCACCAAAATATATTTCTGTTTCCAGAGGGGGTGATTAAACATCCTAACCGATTCATTGGGTGTGTGGAGAAGAGCACTTATGAACGCACACACACTGGGCTTTTGTAAATACTCACAGCTTTTATCGTCCCATTAGGTCTGGGTCATAAACCATAAATTACCCGACAACGAAATTTATGACAATGGCCGACGTCATTTGGCCCGCGTCGGTATTTTGTGTGTTTTTGTCTCCGGCTGTGGAAAGCTGTGCGCTCACATCCCTTTAAAACGTTACGTCTGCTTTCATGTGACTCCACGTCATCCGGTCTGTAACGAGTGAAGGAGACGGTGAGGTGAGAAAAATGGATATTGAAGCAACGGCTGAAACGATTAATCGAATTAATTGTGATGAATCGATTAATCGTCAACTAATTTAGTCATCAATTAGTCATTACCTAAAAATAAGTCAATTTGCTGGAAAAAACATATTCAGAGAATTTTAGCAAAAAATGTACAAAATAAATATGCATGTAAGATAAAAAGACCTTTGTCCGTAAATATGTTTAAGCTAAAACTCCTCAAGTGGCACAGTTTTGGCTCCATACGGTTCAAGCTGACTTACAGAATGAGAAGCTGTGGTACTTTAGGTAAGAAAATGTTTTCTTATTAAAAAATTTGTTAAAATATTTGTCTATTTGAATATTTCAATGTATTTATAATGTATAACAAGTCATAAGTAGTTAAATATAGTCTGTAGAATCTGCCCATTTTTTAAAATCCAATTAATTGATTAATCGTCAGAATAACTGATTGAATAATTGATGGAGCAATCAATCAAATAGGTGATTACTAAAATAATTTCTAGTTGCAGTCCGAGTTAAAGCGAAGGAAAAGCAGCAGCTCATTCCCAGAACCATTTGGCAACATTTTGGTTCAGCAAGGACATTTGGAAGTTTTTTTTTATTCTTCTAAACATAATCAGTTGTGCTTATTTGTTCAACAACTAAAAGTACATATTTTGATTAGCAAATTCTGTAGAGTTAAAAGTCCCATCACAATCACACTCTTAATTTTTGGGAGGTTTGATGTTATCGTCCATTTATCCTTATCGAAGTGAAGTGCTCTATAATTTATAATAATTCACTTTATGCCATTTCGCCCAGCCCTAACTCCCAATTTCAAATGTCAAGGTTTGACATACGTCTACTGAAGGAAATGGTTTGTCAATGTTTCCGTGGGAACCAGGATTAGGTTCTTATTATTTCACAGGAAGCATTGAGTGCATAAAAGTATTTATTTGACGCTCTAAGTAGCCTGCAGAAAATACGGCCTCTTAAACGAAGCCCAGACAACCACACCCTTACTGCCCTACCCTGATAACTTTGGTGTGTTAAACCTACTCAATCCCGACAACAGCAGCAATAATTATGTTTTTACTTTTTTTTCTTTTCCATTTTATCATGGGTATTGTTGATGTACGGGGTTTGACGTTCGGGCTGGGTACCTGTAGTTGACTGGAGCAGCGTCCCGCGGGTTCGGGAGGGATTCGGATCTCATCGGGTGACATGTTTCTCACCTTCTCTGAGAAGAGCGCTGATAAGACAAAAAAAAAAAACAAAACAAACAAATCAAACATGACTCCTTCTATATTTCAACCTGTCCTCACATGAAGAGGCATTAACTGAGTAAACACTCTTAAAGAAAGGTGGTGAACATGGATTTTTTTTTAACTTGCTTTCTGAAACATGGGGTGTGTGTGTTTGTGTTTGTTTGTAATATCTTGTGGGGACCATTTTTCTGACAAATGCTACATTGTGGGGACCCACTGCTCCTTGTGGGGACTGAAGCCTGGTCCCCACAAGGGGAAACGCCGTTTTTGGGTCAGGGGTCAGATTTAGGACTAAGGTGTGAATTGAGTTTTGTTTAGGGTTAGGTATGTAATGGTTAGGGTTAGGATAAGGGTAAGGTTTAGCCTATAGAAATGAATGGAAGTCAATGGAAAGTCCCTGCAAAGATAGCCGCGCAAACGTGTGTGTGTGTATTATGCTAATCTAGCAGTGGGGAATTCCTGTGCACCCTGGTTCTAAGTGTAGGTTTTACAGTGCGCACATTGCAGCCAGGGAGTGGCTGCTGTCAGGGCTTGTACGGAGAAGGGAGGCTCCTTTCCCTCCTTTTGGACCTGTCGCTTGTTTTGCTCTGCTTCCCCTGACTCCAGGCCAGGCATTCTTTACTGTCACCTCTGTATCTCAGTCACACACACGCGCTCTCCTCGCCTTCACTCACTGCTGTCAGACACACTGCAAAAATGTGCGATAGGCGTGTGTGCGTCTGTAACAGCAGAAGTGAGGAGCATAGACGGGTTAAAACTTGACTCAACAAGACCATTTTCCGAAGCGCTGACTTGGTCTCGGCAAACATTTTATCTTTAAAAAAAAAAAAAAAAAAAAAACATTGGAGGAAAATTCCACTAAAACACAAGGCTTACAATTAAGTCAAGAATTTACAGTAGAAGCAGTAATTGTTCCTGCTCCCTTTCCTGTAATCTTTTGTCATGACCAGCCAGATTATAAAACCGCAGGGTCCAATAAGTGAGCCGAGCTGTATTTAGTATCTGGACTGGGTACCAGGTGGAACCAAGTTCATGTTTTTAAATTGTTAAAACATTACAGCGTAACCTTCCTAAATTATAAAGTTGTCTTGAAGAGAATGTGACTTTTAGTAATCGTAAAGATAATTGATAAGAGTACTCGATTGCTAAAATATTCTTGTACAACAGGCCTATTTGTAACATTTCATCAGTCCAGTTGTTAGCTACTTAATTTGTCAGGCTACCTGCTCAGATAGCTAGCCTGCAGTCTGCTGCTTTACAGACATGCTAACCTTAGCTAGCCATCTGCTGTTTTAATTAAAAGTGATAGGTGGCACTCTTTTAGTTTTCTCATAACTAAAGAACAAAATAACCTGACAATCTTTACAGCCTTTCCTATTAAAAATGTATTTATTTGAGCAAGAATGTTAAAATATGTTATTTTGATTTTGATTTTTTTGTTTGTTTTAAATCAGTTACATCAAATTTTTGGATATGATTGAGAGGACTAGTACTAAATGTAGCCTGTGATTATACTGTCTGAGTCATTTCTGTAAATGTTTCTGCTCCAGGTTGTTTGAAATCTGAGTAAATACTGTGAAACTGCTATTTTTTCTTCAAGGCTACACTTTAAGAATCTCACACAGTGACTCCCCCGGACACATCCGTCACTTTGTCCTTTTGTCATCTAACAAAGTGTGTTGCTCAGATTTATCCTACCGAACATTAAAAGAAATTCTTGAAATCAATTTTCCGCCACTCTGACCTCCATACATGGGAGCATGACCTCCCTCTGGGCCTTATTCTTCAGCTGACATATTATCAATCACCCTCCTCTGGGTCAAAGGGTTGATTTTGCTGATTAGGCAGAAATATAATGCCTACACATGCAAATACAGGTTTTATTCAAACAATTTTTCAGTAAACCAGAAGCATGGGAACATGTGTGGCAATGCTCATGTGTAGGTAGATCTGAAAATAAAAAATGTTGCCTCCAGCCACGACAAATGCCTGACACAACAAGTCTGATGACTCAAGCATTAGGTGGCGGCTTGGCATTTTATTTTATTAAAACACAGATAGGCACTTTCTCAGCGCATCTGAAACAGGACTTATGCCGCGGTAAAAAAAAAGGCCACTAATCCGCTAAAGACAACCTGAGATTTACTGGATATCTGCAGCTTTTGCCAAACTCTCATCGAAGCATCGAAGCAAAATAAAACTCCGTTGCTTCACTTTGGCTGGGCGGCGATCAATAAATCACAGCGTGCGCAATAAATAACCATGCTTATAAGATTGCGCAGACTGAGGGGAAAAAAATACTGGTACACATTCAGGAGACTGTAACATACAGAGAAAAGACTGTAGTTTGTTTCCAAATGACCATCTGTCTTCCAGAGAGAAAGGCGCAATCTGTGCCCCGAGGGTCTTTTTTTGGACAGAGTCTGTCTCTTCGGCGGACGGACAAAGAACAGAGACTTCAGCCCTGGTGACGGGGCGTTTGGCCAGAAACGCTCTTGACGTTTACTGATGGAAAAGACTGCGGAGGAAGAGCTCCACCGCTGGAATATCAAAGACCTAAAAGCCTTGACACAGATGCTGATCTGTGGTTCAGAAACACAAAAACACTTAAGAATTCGTTTCATTTGCTTTATTTTTACGTCACATGGGGTCTTAAGACATATCCAGATCGTGGAGTGCAACGGCAAACAGTAAGAAGGGAGGTTTTCAGTCAGGCTGGTGAATGAAACCGCTCCCTGTATCAGTCACATCCTGTCTGATCTGATGCATACATGCCCGCTTCTGCAGGCGAACAATTAATCATCAAACACTAGCAGCTTCTTGTTAACTCCTGATAGGCCGATCTGCTTGGCAGCTGGCAAACGGTCCAACTAAACCTGGTCTAGTTAATGGATCATGTATTAAATGCAACTAACGATCTGCAAACATGAAAGACCATCACATCAGATTCACACTCTGTAATATTCAGGGTTTACACGCTTTTCCCACAGAAAAGTTCAAGGACCTTTCAAGCATTTTCAAGGTAAGTTTTTAAACTTTTCCAGCCCCACATTTTGGAGATTAAAAAAAACAAACAAACAATGCAAATACATTTGTAGGATGCAATTTATTAATGTTATTAATAAAGTCTTGTGATGGTAGTTTGCATTCTACAGTAGGGACAGCGTAAACTAAAATATAACAAAATTTTGTATTTTGAAATGTTTCCAACTAACTCAACAAAAAAAAAACTCTCCCAATTTCAATTATGTTTGAGGTATAAAATAAAAGCTAACCTTTAATCCAATTTCACAGATCAACAAGTCATTGAATAAATATTCATTACATTGAATTGTGTAGAGCTCAATGGCCTTCCTGCCTGAATTAAATGCTTAAACACAAAGTCTTAAAAAGATGTTTCAGATTTCACTTCTGTCTGTGGTAAAAGACCACGAGCTCTGGACTCACGCGTTTGTTTTGGTCGTACACATCCAGAATGCCTTGCTCTAGTCCACTTCCTGCTTTTAGAGCGCTCTCCGGTTTGTTGGCATTCACATATCTATTCAAACCGCTTCACTTCCCTTCAACTGAACTGAGACCTGGTTTTTAGGCGGAGCAGAGTTTGCTTTTGTTTAGACAGAGTTCGATTGCACATTCACACAACCCCAAACGAACCGAACATTCTAGACAACTGAACTAGAATTCAATTAAAGCGGACTAAACAGAACTGGTTTGAACGCACCCTTAATGCTTCGGGATACCAACATGTTTTTTGACAAAGTTCTGCTCTCAACTTTGTGAGAACCTGCTGTATAAACTGGAACAGGTGCTCAGTGGGGTCCAACATCAGTGTCTGACCTGACAAATGAGCTTCTGGAAGAATGGTTAGAAATTCTTATAAAATTTCCAGAGGAGTTGAAGTTGAATATTTGTTGTCAGGAGTTAAAACTGTATTTTTCTCTCTTAAAATGTATAAAAATTATTTGCTAAATATACAACGACGTTTGATTATTTTATTTATGAGTTTGTGTCCTGACTTTGCTGGAACTCCATTATATATACTCAAAAAATATGCAGGAAATATTCGGCTTCTTTTACTTTGATGATGCTTTATGTATAAAAGAGTGAATGTATAATAAACTTGTGATACCTTTACTTTTATTGCTTATCCATTTCTGAACTATTTTCGTCTTGTTTTTTTTTTGTGTGTGTGTGTTTTTTTCCCCTTTATTTTTGACTTATGTGTGAAAAAGTTTTTAAAAAATAACCAAAAAAAAAACAAAAAAAACTTGGCTGGCATCTTATTGCGAGTTGGGGTGTAACTCAAGTTTGTGAAGGCAACTAGTGAATATCATTAGCAATAAAGTGCATGATTTCCCATCCCAGTTTATGAGAAATATTTCTAGGAAACAATTACTGAGGATTATGAGCTCGTTTATCTTTGGGAAGCTGTCACTATTATATATTACTCACCAACAAGCTCATTGGGGTCCTTCTTCTCTGCTTCTGACGTCTGTAATTAAAAAAACCCAAAAAAAAAAACAAAACAACAGGGCGGGAGGAAAAGGAGAGAGACATAGTAGCACATTTAGATTTTAGTTTGGTCAGAAAACAAATCTGGTCAATAACAATTACGCTCTGTGTTAGGAAATGTGAAAAGCAGAAGAGAGGAAATGATGAATCTATGCATCAACTAGAACAGTTAATTTCAGTGCAACAGATTAAGGCTAATTTTCCACTAAACTTAAGCAGGTAAAAAAAAGAGAATAAGTTTGGCATAGAAGCTAATTGTACAAAACAAATCCCAGAACAGTTCCTGAGAGGCAGAGAAGGATTGTAAATGTATTTGGTTTCCAGAGAATGCCTCGGCTCAGCCAGAGGAGGAGTCTTGAACAACCTCTAAAATATGCCCGGTGCGGTGCCAGCACCCTGAAGGTAATCCAGGTCCAACACAACAGAGCTGTTATTCACAGGACATGAAGCATCGCCTAGCAACCACGCAGGCACATCAAAGGATTTGCCCTCGTCAGGAGAAGAAGGGAGGAGGACAAAGTTCAGGGGAGCTCTCGGGCGAAACTGACAAACGGAGAGTGTATGCCCAGCAAACACAATCGGCACTACGGTCGAGGAATCGGTCACGATTCATTGATCGCCTTCTCACTTAGCTGATGTAACACTCATTCTCATTTTCAGATATGAAAAAAAACTTCAAAGTTTAATGAAGTCGCCTTAAAGTTCAGCCTAAAAAGCAGGTGAACGCACTTTTGTAAGAGGCAGAAGAGTGCTCTAAAGATGGCAGAATACTGACAGTTTGTTCCTGTTAGGTTTCCCATCTCACCAACAATCTGTTAAGTTTCTGTAACAACACTCTTCAGTGTGAGTGCTGTTACTGAAAGAAACTCAGATCAACCATTTTGAGTAACAGTAAGGAGGTTAAAAATGAAGTCAGAGGAAGAAAAGGAAGTTATCATCTGCAAAATGCAGAGAAGTGTCTGCTTTTCTTCCAGGTTGAGAGAGAGACAGACTTTTCGCAGATAACAGGAAGGCTAAACGAAGAAAAACAAAGTTGCTCCGTTTTATGTTTTGAAGCTTCTCACCACAGCTTCTTAGTGAACATGTTGGACTGGAAACGACTGTGGATTACTGAAAATCTCAGCGTTAAGTTAAAGCTCAACTTACTTTCCAGGGAGTTCATACAGACAGGTGTTTTAGCAATGCTAGCTGCTGTAATTAGTAACACAACGTCACAGGCAAATAACTGAAAATGTATTGCATTTTTGTACAATATGCTGTTAATACCAATGTATTCACACGCCTTGTAAATTTGGGCCTACAGCAGGGCTGGATAAAAAAAACAAATCAATAAATATATTGCGATAGACATGTGAAGAATATAAATGGAGAGATAAATCTTCACAGAACCACTAGAAATACCAGGAAATATCTCTTTGATGTATTGGCAAAAAAGATTTGTCCAATTATTATTGAAATGCGAGTAAATAATCTGACCAGCTGTTTTTTAAGATAAATGTACATTTTTTAATGTAAATTATTTTTTTTCTTCTTTTTATTAGACACTAATTCTACATCATCTTTTAAGAAATGCTCATTTTATTTCATTCTAGAACCAAAATGTAATTTTTGGTACAACTGTAGCGCTTAAAACAAAAACCTGAATAAATTAAAATTGATACTTGCCACTAGTGGGCCATTTCTCGTCCTGTAGGTTTGAAATCAACATTTATATACAAACTTTAACATCCGTCAAATTTCGCCTCTAAGACCTAAAGAAATCCTGGAGATGCGGAGCAGTAAAACTCGGCTTTTCCATAAACGTAAATATATTTGACAGGAAAATGGTGGAAATTTAAAAATTTTTTATTTTTTTGTGCTGGTTTCCCTTTCCCACCTACTCATGAGATATTACATCACCTCAGCATTCCTCTCTATGCTGCACATGCTACCAATAAAAACCAGCGGCACAGACATTCTGTGTTTCCAGGCGCTCCCACCTTGAAGAAAAGAAGAAACATTCCATCTCATGTATAATCTAAATTATTAACAGATCATTTTCAGAAGATTTTATATTAAAACCATCTTCCGCTGACTATGACTTTCCTAGGATTCTTATGAAATATGACCAAATCGTCTGTAAGCCGCCTCCTGCTGGCAGATAGTATCTTTTGGAGTCACATAATCGCATTTCCTTGCAGTGGACAATGATTTGATAACATTAAACTCTACGTCATTGGCTGTCAAAGCGAGTATCAAACAACAA
This sequence comes from Poeciliopsis paucimaculata, assembly GCA_903067055.1. NCBI lineage: Eukaryota > Metazoa > Chordata > Actinopteri > Cyprinodontiformes > Poeciliidae > Poeciliopsis > Poeciliopsis paucimaculata. Next base: position 14,187 of record CAEGAD010087968.1, read on the forward strand.
CCTGAAGAGGGAAATAAATCGAAAGATGATCCCTAAGCGACGCCGTGCAGCAGACAGCTGCTTTTTGTCAGAACATAACAGAAGGTATGAAGCAACAAAAAATGGCAGAGGGGTAAATTCACCAGCATCTGTAATGTGTTTGCATCTTAATAAAGCACTTTTCTATTGTTTCTGTTGTTAAAAAAAGATATATTATTTTTTACTTTAACAGACAAATTCACTGATTTTACCTGTAAAAACAGACTGAAACATACTTTTAGTGTTTTATTTTGATTCAAAACACTTTCCTAAGAAGATTTAAGACTCTTAAGAAAAAAATGTAGCACAATTAATTAGCAAAAACTCCCTGTGTACCAACACTGTTTACTCCGGAGGCTAGATGTTCCGCTTCTTTCCGAGACCCGCGAGCCTCTAGCCTGACCACAAATGTCCAAACCAAGCATAAAACAAATCAACGTCATGAAAAAAAGAGGGAAAATGACAACCAAGCAGTAAATTGTGAAACAGAAAAGCAGAAAAGTTTCACAAGAGCAAGTCGCAGTGAGCGAACACTGACAGTCATCAGATAATGCAAGCAAGCAGAGCCAACAAGCATCTATTCTTCTCCTGTCAGATAATGAGCATTAACAAGCAGCACAAAAACATTTGCTTTCTACAGCGAGACAGCAGCATACATCACACCAGATCAGATAAAAACATGTCAACATTAATGCATCGACTTGTCGTCCTCTGAACATGACTTTCTGCTCTCTGTGTATAAGCTCGAGCGTGTCGGCACACGAGGGCTGAAAAAAATGCTTCGATTACTGTAATGTTTACATTGACAGTGCCGTTATCTGTCTTACTGTACAGCGATTATAGCAGACAAAGCTGATCAGTTATAAAGCAAAGCTTCAGAGGGCACCACCCTCCTGGTGTTTGCACTCTGACAGCCTCCGCTTCACAGCCCGACATGTTCAAGGCGCAGAAATGTGGCGCAACTCCAATCATTTTAAGCGAGTAACGCCGCTGAAAGGCTTAAGACACAACAAATCAGTTGTTAGTGCAACATCCAGACATACATGATCCCACAGCACCATCTAGTGAGCAACACTGACTTCCAAACCTAATCCGCCCCAACAACAGGTCGTCGTTCAAATACCTCCACATCATCTGCGTCCCTCCCCTCGTCTGATTCGTCCATATCCTATAAAAACAAAAACGCAGAGGGTTAACACTGTATGGCCGGGGGGTCAGAGGGCAAAAGACCAGGACAAGGACAGGGGCCAGGCAGGCATCACAAAGGACTCCAACATTGTTAGACATTATTCAGCTAACTTTATAAAAAAAATAGGGACAGACTGAAAATGTTTGAACTAGATGAAAGACTCATCAGTAGATATGACATTATGACAGTCAGTGTTAATGTTAGCTCGCTTTTAGGCCTGCAACTGATGATTATTTTCATGATAAATTAATTTAGTAATGCAATTAAAAAAAATTTTATATGTCAGATGCATTATTATTCTGATGACTAATCAATTGTTCTGACAATTGTTCAGTTTAAAAAAAATTTTAAAAAACTTGGCACATTCTCCAAATTTTTCATTTAACTATTTAAGTCATTTTTATACAGAAAAGAAAAGAAGAAAATAAAAATGTAACACTTTTTTATGTTAAATGCAAAATGTCAACAAGGTTTCCCCCAGAAAACTTGCAAAGCCTGGTGGTTGTGCGCAAGAGCAGTCATTCAGCCAGCAGACCGTCGTGTTTTTGTCCAGTTAACAATTAATTGCTTACTAAATTAATTGATGATTATTCCAGTAATAAATTAATCGCGATTAATCGTTTCAGCTCTTCTCTCTTTCGCTGCTGAATGATTCAAGCATCAGCTGTCAATAGTTAAATTGGCAGAAATACAATTTAAAAGCAATCCAGGACCATGACACTGGTTATTAAACCGTACAACGTTCAAAGCACTAAGAAATACGATACAGTTTTTTTAATGCACATGATTAAGTGAAACCACACTAAACTGTAACAAATTATCAACAAGTCATATCAAATCCAAAAGGAGACACACTGGAGTTAGCCTAGCCGTTTAGCTTGGAAAGTTAGCAACAACAAGATGCAAACCTACTGAAGGCTTTACCTGTATGTTGAGTCAAACTTCTTTATAGAAACTATGAGGCTTTGCCCATTTAGGTTGACATGTTCTCAAACCATAGCCAGTTTTGGATTTGCTTTATTTTGGTTGGCAAATACCTATTCTGAAATGACTTGGGGGGTGGGGGGAATATTGAAAGATTCGCAGAGAAATGCAGCTACTCCAACAAAACACAGCTGCTATAGGCCAAAATGTAAATCTGTGTAAAGATGGTCTGACAAGTTTAAACTATATCCCCTGCTTCAGGTTTGAGACAATAAAAATCATATAGGAGGATTAATTTAATTTTTTTGTAAAAACTTCCTTATGAGGTAATTATTCTATTGACATGCATAGTTTATTTAATTATACAAAATTTAAAACAATACTGCTATGGACCAAAAAGTGTATGTGCTGCTCTGTCCTGATTGGTTATTTTCCAAAGGCTTTCCAATAAAATAAACTATATATGGTCATGGCAAGATGAACTACATTTTTTTCAACCTATTAAAGTACAACCTCTTACTTTGGTGAACAAACATGAAAACCCACACACACACACACTTTTGCGTGGTTATGTTTGTGGGGACTTTCCATTGACTTCCTCTCAATTCTGCAGCCTAAACCTAACCCTAACCCTTACATACCTAATCCTAACCCCAACCAAAACTCAATTCACACCTTAGTCCTAAATCTGACCCCTAAATCTGACCCCTGACCAAGCTTGAGGGGACCAAGCTTCAGTCCCCACAAGGAGCAGTGGGTCCCCACAATGTAGTATGTGTCAGGGAAATTGTCCCACAAGGTATTACAAACACACACACACTTTATTGATAATAGAGGCTCTAATGTGATCAGTGTATATGAAGGTTATAAAATCTAATGAAGTATAAAATTATGTTACACAAAATAGATTAAAAACAACAAAAGGTACAAACATATTTTTAACACTCTCGCTTCACAATAAAACTGCTGCCTTGTTTAGTTAAAACTTCATTCATATTCATTCATAAATCATTCCTCACATTATTACAAAAGCTATGCAAGCTATTGTTTTCTTATTACCAATGATTCCAACATGGTCTGCAACCAAATTAAAGAAACAACATAAAGTCTTAATACTTGCAGAAAAAAAATGCAACTTATCCAAAAAATAAGCACGACACTCAAGGCTTTATGTTTCTATAACAGCCTGTTAATACCCACACCTGGCACAAATAGAGTAAAAAAAAGAAAAAGAAAGAAAAAAGTGGGGTTCAGTTTAAACCTGACCGTAAATCTTAACCGAACCTAGCATTATCATTAAAAAAAAGAAAAAGAGAAATGCTCCTGACTAATTTATTAGCTCATTCTTTCGCTCTTAGAAAATAAAACAGTTGCCAGAATACTAATAAGAACAAGTTAATTCTTTTAGAAAATTAACAGCAAAGTAGGAAATATCTTTTTTGTGGTATTCCCCATGATGCAACAATCACTTGATCAGTAATCTAAAGTAGACAATTGTCGCTTTATCAGTTCAAACTGGTAAGAATTATTCGGTCTATAAATGCATCAACCAAGATCGTCTGCTTTTGATTAACCTTGTGTGAGTTTAAGAAAAATCCGAGGAATTTATTATGAAGACATCCTTCGATGCAAAAAAGAGCAAAAATGTATTTTCTTCATTTTTCGTTTGATCCAAAACTACTCAATCAATAAAGATGAACCTTTTTATTTTTGTTCTTTATTGTGTTACAGATGAACCTGGACTCAACAGGTCTGATCTGAAAACAAACCAAAACTGCTGGTCGTCTTTCGCAGGACAGAGCATCTCATGTTTTTCTTTAGTTTTTATAATTTCTGTGAAACAGCTGTACATTTGCTGAGCATTACTGAATGTTTATTTCTTTTTTCCCCTTGGGACTGATTTTAACGGCAGCCAAATTTAGCCAGAGCTCCGACACTGACCGAGTTGCTGTCGTGGCTGTCCTCGTTGCCAGATCTTTTCTCTTCAACATCCTCTGTCCGGTTCAGGTCGTCGTCCCCGTAGCCATAGACCAGGCCCCCTCCGTGCCCCCCTGCACACAAACACATAGAAAATGCAGAGGTCTGACACCGCCTTAGGGAAGTTACGAACAGGCTCCAGCTGCCATTTTGTTCAAGTTGATTATTCCCCAGCTTCCCCTTTTAAAAACTATTTTTTATTTGCTGTCGTGGCTTGGAGTGAGTAAATTAACACAGAAAAAAATGATTTGTTAATTTGCTGAAGCACTATTAAGGACGCAGCTGGGATAGGACATGAAAGTTTTCAATATGTCACAACCAAATTTGATACATCTGTGAGTGATTAACATTATTTAAATCAAACTAATACACCTGAGGTCGAGCCAACAGGTCGACTACATTAGCAGAAGTGATATTTGAAATATTAAAATATCACATTCCACAAATCTTTTGTGATTGCAACATTGATACTGCAACAATAACTGCAACCGGATACATGGTGCTGCTATCTCTATATCAGAGGTCAGCCGACTCAATATGCGATGCCCTACTTTTGTAACGGTGAGGACACGAGTGATAAAAATAGAAATGGTGGGAGAAGGGGAGTTTATGTACTACATTTAGACCCTTTAAACACACAATTTTTAAATATTTTTTTAAAATGTGTTGCTTTAAAATGACCACAGATGCATTTTAAAATACAGCTTTTCAATGGGATAGATATCTGTATGTTTATAATGTTCTGTTTTATGGAAGTTTGGTGATTTTTTTGTGTGTGTGTGTCAAAACAAGTGCAGATTCAGAGTTTGTCTTGTTTTTATTAATCGATTCTTAGATTAGTACGAGGTTTTTAGATGATTTGTTCCTACTAATAAATCTTTTAGAGCTACGTTTGATGGACATATTGAAAAAAAAAAGATTAAATCATGCATTTCTGTAATGATTACTCCGCTAATGCCATAACTTTTAGTGCAATGCTAAAAAAGGACACAAATTACCCCAGATTTTATTTTAATTTTAAAATGCTCTCAATTCTGTTTTTAGTGTAGAATAATCCTGTCCAGGTTTATTCTATCTATGATGGTGTTTTAAAGTTGGACTCCTTCTCATGTAATGGAAATGTTTTTTTAAAGCCTTAAAACTGTCCTAGTTTGAGTTTCACAAATTAAATAACAGCTTCGCATTAGTGTTTCATAGAGTACGTAACTGGTGTAATACAATTTAGGCATATTTTTACATCCCTTCTAATTCAGACATTTATCTAACACCAATAAACATCCAAACAAATTATCAAGTAAACTTGAGCTCACGATATAAAATACATAATCTGGAATAATGTACTGAAATAACAAAAATACAAGGATAAATTATTTGCAAAACTACAGTTTAACTACAATAATACCAGATTTAACATAAAGTAAGTTTTCAAAACAACTAAAACCAACAAAAAGTATAAAGTAGATTAAGCTAACTGTTAGCTCACAGTCATGGTAGTCTCACGGAAAAACTAACAAATGAATATTGTGTTTTATTGTGATTAAAGCTACGGTAATAATGATAAATGTAAAAAAAAAAAAAAAATCACCTGAATCTTCTGGTTCTGGGTCGGAGTCAGGCTCCGAATCATCTCCATAATCTGCTAAAGATGAGAGCAGAGAGTTTTTTTTGCCACTCGCCATAACTGTTTCAGTCGCATAAACGTAGCGGGGCTGTGGGCGCACACGAAACACGTCACCGGACGAGAAGCTTCAGCTGCGCAGTGAAGCAATGCGCAGAAAAACCTCCGGCGCTACACTGGGAAATGTAGTTCTTTGTCGTCTATTGCTACGTGGTGCTGTGAAAACTATAGAATATTTATGTTGCTATTTACAGAAAATGTATAATATTGAAATGTGTAACACAAATTATGCGTCTATATCGGTATTGACATTAATTTTAAGGTTTAGCATCCAAGCTACATAGTAACAATGCGACATTATTAGAACATGAAGCAATGTTTGCTAATGTTTTGAGTTCTAAAACCAAACATCTCATAAATCTCATAAAACATCTTTATTATAATAGCTCTTAAAATACACTGCCTTGGAAAACAACTCTTGGTCCTTGATTTATTTTTCATTAGGCCACATACAGCAATAAACTTCAATATATTTTAATAAGACTGATTGTGATAGATTAACACAAAGCATCAAGAGTTTGAAGTCATCCTGCTACAAGGTGAATATCCATCATTGCTCTGTGTTTATCTACACCTTTCTACTTCCCAGTCCCAGGTGAAGGGAAGCATCACCGCAGCATGATGCTGTCACCACCATGCTTCATAGTCATGATGGCATTTTTAAGGTGACTTGCAGAATCCATTTGGAAAGATTCAAGGAACTTGCTTTTGGTGAGCTCACTATTTTTGTAATAAGGTCAGTGCAAATAAAAAAACGGACATTTTAGCTACATATTTTGAACTTATATTTGACAGACTGTTTTAAACAAAACGCTGTGTACAAAATGGCTCAACAGTGGGAAAAGTGACACCAAAATCCGTTTTAAGTGTGTTTAAATATGTGCATGGGTCTAAATCACTGCATTCTTTGAGTTCTTCCTCGGTTTCCTCTTCTTTTGCTTGGGTGCTTTTGAGCTTCTGCAGCATCCGTACAGGAGAGCGAAGAGCAGCAGAAACAGAACTCCCAGTGCAAACAACCCGATGACCACAAAGCCGCCCACCATCCATGGGTCCAGCTGCAGATGATCCAGGAACCAGTCCACCCACTCGTCGGGTGAGCCAGTGGGCTCCTGGTTCTGAGCCAGTCTGCAGGTGGGATGAATAAACCACACAAGAGATCAGAGTGAGAGATAGTCAGCTTAACAGTTTGATTGGGATTTTATTTGCTACTCCAACACACATGCAGTGCCCTTCCCTCTGATACCCCTAAATGAAATCCAGTTTTCGTAATTGTCATGAGTCGCCCAAATTTACTAACTGCTAGCCTGCTAAAATGTTCCATATTCACTTGTTAGAATGGTCCACTCAAAGTCTGGACTCAAATCCACCTAAGAATCTGTTGCTCGATTTGGAAGTTGATGTTCGCAGATGCTGTTCATCCAGTCTGAGATTAAATTGTTTAATCTCAGACTGGATGTTAAACAGTTTGACAATTCACTGTAAAACATTTGAGCCACATTTAGTTGGGTCTCCTGTCTTCTTTAAGTCAGATTTAGCGAGTCTTAGATTTTTGGACCTAAATGTGTGAGTTTTTGAAAGACACACTTACAGCATTAAGTTGTAATGCTGTACTTTTTAATGCTTAACTTTTTATTCATTTTGTCAAACCTCCAAAAGTTGAATAAACTAGAGTTTTTAGGTTAGCACTTAAAAGTACTGGAAGACAAAAAGACAGGAGTGGGAACTATTTCCCAGAACGCTTAGTGGCATGTTTTTGTATCCTATGTTGCACCATAAATGAGATGAAGGTGCATCACATTTGTTTTAACTCTTGAGCGTTAAAACAAATGTATTTTCAAAACTTAACAGTAATGTCCTGTCCACACCAAACATTTTTGAGCAGCATTCCTTATCAGATCATGGATTTTGTTTATACAGTTTGAAACAAGAATTTTAATTATTCCAAAGTAAAATAAGTAGTTACTATAACCTAATAAAGAGAGAAAATAACACAGAAATGTGTGCTCTTTAACTAGGCGAGGCCAAGTTTTTCCTTGCATGTTGTGAAATAAGTATTTGATTTAAATTGCAGCATTAAGTGGAAAAATCAATATTCGAGATTAATTAACTTAAAAAAAACAATGTTTAGACAACTTGCCTCTTGTTGTTAAATCAACTTCATGAACTTTAATTTCTGAGTTAAAACCAAAACAATTTTCTTGTTGACTTAAGTTGCATATTCAAGGCAGCAGGTGAGCTTTCACTTTCAAGTTAAACCACTTTCAAATATTTTACAGTGTTGTTGAATGATCAAACTGATAAGGACATGCCCCAAAAGACTGGCATGTAGTAATAAGCAAATTCTGCATATTACAATTCGTTATTATATACTTATTCATGCCCTTCTATCACATAAACGCCCTTCAAACTACATTGACATTTGCGATCGTAATGTGACAGAGTGAAAAACTTAATGGATTGTCAATACATTTACATGTTTTTAATAAGTTGCTTCTACCTAAAGGGTTCATAATCATATATTGTAAGGCTACAAAGATGTTTCTAGAAGAGATAATACAAATGTTTACCTTAAAATGATAACTCACCACCTTCCTCTTTTAAACTCACCTCACCGTCGCCATTTCCTGTTAAAGGGATCCTGTCACGACTCAGTTGCTCCCAACAAACTGTACAGAGAGGAGAATAACTCTTCTTCTGGGCCACACAACGCAGCTAAACCTTTCACACAAACTCTAACATGCCAATCCGCTTTGAATTTGACTTTGATGACTTTTCTGTAGATCCAAACAGCTCCTGCTCTCTGTTTCTACTGAGCGACGTAGTAGAAACAACTGCTTCTGGGTAATGTTTAAACAAAAGAGGAATGTGATGATAAGGTACGCACGCAGCGGCCGGAAAACACTTCTTTGATAGCAACACAGTCGTTCCCTTACGCATTAAAATTAGGACGCTTGACATTCAGTTGCTCTAATATTATCATCATTTAAAAACTTATTTTTTACATGCTGTCGTATGACAAATCAAGAGTTTACGTCACTGAAACGCACACATTTATTGCAATTACTTATAGGAGAATCACCTCTTGTGACAGCATCTTTGTTACCTCTATCTATACAAAAATGCGGGAGGTTAAACAATAAACAGCTCAGGTTTTCCTTTTCTTGTGGCACAATTTGTACAAAAGAATAAAAACACCCTTAAAAAGCCAGCAGAGGGCGCTCCGTCTTTTTTTTTTTTATATATACAGTACTTACAAAAATTGACTCCCTTTGGCATTAACTTCCAATTTATGCTAAAATGCAACCTGTATTTCTCACAGTCACAGTACAATGAATGAATGTCGACTGGGCACAACAGAACTGCACTTGTACCACTTCAGTATATGTTTAACTGGAGCACAAAGAAGCTTTTATTGAGTCTTTTCATGCCCAAAACGCTGCCACACAGTGCTTTACTGTCCTGCTCTGTAATGCTTTTTCATGAGGCGTGCCACTCTGCGGATCTGTGCGGATTCTGACGTCTCCCCGTCCCGGGATGCTGATGGAGTTTGTTGCTCAGAACTGGAAACGTCCCAACAGAGCTGTGAAATCCCATCGTTCCTCTGGTTCGTCCCCATTTTAACGCCCACTCGGTCGGTCCAAGCGAACCAGTGACACTCAAAAGATATACCGCCCCTCTTCTGTAGCCTTGATTCAAGAGCTTCCGTCATGGTTGTGGCGTAACAGACCAAAAGGGTACAGAGTGTGATGGGTTTTGGATTCTGCAGACAAGTCGTGCTTTCTTTCACCAGATCAGACGGATTCCAAAGGCTGAACTCTCGAGCCCTGGTATTTTGGTTTGCTGCAGAAGCAGCAGTGAAAGCAGGAGAGCAGCATCAAGAAAAGGACTGTGACTGCAATGACAAACAGGAGGCAGAGAGCAAAAATCAGGTCAGCACAAGTCATTGGAGAAACTCACATTTAAAGCTGGCGGCATGTCTGTTTTATGCAAAGATTGGATGGGACATGCATCAGTCAGTCAATCAGGTTATTTGTGTAGCATATTTCAGAAATAGTGGAGTTCCTAGTGCCTTACTTCATGAAAACATAAAAACATCATGCAGTCAACAATTGTGACTAGTAACAGACATTGTATTTTATTAAGTGCCAAATCATCAATGTGCATTAAAATATTTTGGTCCATGCTCCATCTATTATGGTTCAAAAGCAACTCTAAACATGTCGGGGTTTTAGCCTTTAATCCTGGAAATAAATGTTCTTCAGGTGGTAGAAGGCTGAATTTGTAACTGTCTCTATGTAGATCTGAATGTTCAGGTCCATGACTTCACCCAAATGTCTGGTCTGGTGACTAGTTCCTAGCTGTAATAATTGAATCAGTGTTTTGACTCTAGATTGTCCCTCTTTAGGTCCAAAGACGATAACTTTGGTTTTGTGGGCATGTGGGCAACCCAAACCTATGTGGTTAAGGAATTGCCCCTAAACCTAACACCTGGCTGTGCCGCCCTGAAGATAGCCAGATTGTGATATAGTTACATTAATCAAAGTGTTGTGCTAAGAAGTGTATAATCAGATGACAGACATAACTTACCAATAAAGAGTACGAGGATGGAAAAGGCTCCACTTTCCAGTGGAGCTGCTTGTGGAAGACCCTGGAGCTTGGACCACACCTTTTGCAGGATGTTTTCAAACTCCTGTTTGGCCTCCATGATAGCCTCTAGATCCAGGCAATGTCAGTCAAAACAGAAATAGCTTGGTTTGGGGGTTCAAAGAAAACGGCCTCTGTAGAAAGTTTAACTCCTAAAAAAAGAAGACAGGGTGACGTTGAGCATGAATGTTTCACTGAGGATACACCCTGGAATTACCAATCCTGCTTTGGAAGATCATGGGCCACAGATCTCTAAATACCTTGAGTTCCCTCTCATTATACACAACCCCCCTCTGCTAACTCACTTCCTTTATGAGTGGGAGTAGGCTCACAAGATCCACATGTTCACACAGCAAGTTATGCCTTCACTTGCTACACGTACAGCAGAAGGTGGATGTTTAGTCCAGCTATAAACAGACCGAACTATTCCAGGCCTGGCATTTCACGTGTGAGGCCTCTCATCATCACTGCAGCAGCTGCGTGTGGGTGAGACCTCACCGTCCGATATGAGACAGGCCGCATGGGCACAGAGCTGTGAAATCATAACAGAACAGGACGCTGGAGACAGGCGTCACCACGGACAGATTCTGAATGGGCGAGTCTGTGCGGTGATCAATGACAGAGTATTTATAGGACTCACCAGATTTAAAAGTTGGCCTGTCTCCAATTAGTGAACAGAATGTCAGACACTGAAAAACAATATTGGACTGTTCTTCACATAGAGAGCATAATTTAATCGTGTTGATTGTCTGTTTATGTATTTGGCAAACGGTTTTATCCCAATGCAATCCGAAGAGCTGAGTCGTCAAACGTTTCTTGAAGAATAGGCATGGTTCTGGCAGTGGTTGGTAGGTTCTTCCACCATTGTGAAACGACACATAAAAACAATCGTGATTGTCTTGACCACAGTGTAAGCAGTAGCTGGCAATATAAATATGATTACTGACTCATATTCAAGTGTCATGATTTGAACTTATCATGACCAGGTGTGGCAATCTCTTTCAAAGCGGAAGTTTTGAGAACCAACAGTCCACTGGTTGCAGGGTGAACTCCTACAGCTGTTGCCACCTTCACCCCCCAGTGACACTGTCAGGCACAGTGGTGGAAGAGTGATGATCAGGGCTTGCTTTGCAGCCAGAAAACCAGGCCAATAGAAGCGTTGGCAATAACTGGGTCATACAACATAAGAATGAGTACAAACATGGCAGCAACAAATCTACTTAAGAAAAAAAGCAACTTAGTTTTTGTGTTTCTGTATAGATTAAATTCAGTAAATTTAAAATATAGTTGGGCTATATTTATTTTTTTGTTGATAATTTCATAAAGTGAAATATAATTATGTATTGATCTTCCGTCATATTATTTTATTTTTATTAATTTATAAGTAAATGAATTTAAAAAATGTATTCAGCTAACGCTACCAGTAGCAAACATTTAACTTGGTTCGCGGTTTTGTTTTCCTACTGCTCCGAACAAGTAGCTACCTCCTGCTCTACCGTTAATACGCATAAAGGAAAACTTTACTGACTTTACTAAAGCTAATTCAAGAGGCCTAGGTTACCTTTATATGACAAATGTATGTATTTTTTTTACTTAAAAAGCAGCAAAAATAGTTACTGTACCCGAAAATCCATGAGCAGTACTTGCGTTGCTATGGAAACGGTTCCTTAAGCGACGACGTGCCTTATTTCAGCGCAAACTGCTGAGTGCTCAAAAATATTCGCACTCTGACTCGCCGCACTTTTATTTTTGATAATTTAAAGTAATAGCGTTTCATGTTTATTTTCTTTGTACGCCGGAACAAAAGATTTTCGGACAGCGAGCTAGGAACCTTTGAAAGCTAGCTAGGAAAGCTAGCGAGCTAGGAACCTTTGAAAGCTAGCTAGGAAAGCTAGCGAGCTGGGAACCTTTGAAAGCTAGCTAGGAAAGCTAGCGAGCTAGGAACCTTTGAAAGGGAGCAGCTGAACACTCGAAAGAGAGAGTAACACAGCGCAAATATATATATATATATAATTTTATTTTTTTGCTTAAAATTTTCTTTGACTTTGTTTTCAACAAGTTATTGAACGGCTGTTCATTTGCATTTATTCTAAGCGCGTCACGTTGGACTTTTTCGAGTATTCGCCTACAAATTTCAGCGTACTTTATGGAGCACTGTACGTACTTAAATTAGTGCAAGTATAGACACAAAATTTTAACAGTTTTTTTCCCCCTTATCATGACCAGGTGTGACAATTAGTTTAGGTGTGCAGCATTAGTTTACTGGAAAACTAATGCTGCACACCATCCTCATAGTATCTCCATGATGGAAATTGGTGGTGGCAGCATCATGCTGTGGGGATACTCCTCCTCTGAAGTGGAAAGAAAAGGATTCCTTGTTTTTAACTTCTTTTTTTTATCTGTATGTTATAAGATTGAAGGCAGAGCATCAGCAAACATGTCATGCCAGTGATGTTCAGTTTGATTTAGACCTGGACTTTGACTGGACCACTCCACAACAATACATTTTGATCCACGAAAACATCCCCGCAGCGAGGTGTGTGCAGCGTTTCTCAGGTACCGTACAAAGTTCTTATTCTCCCTCTCCTTTTGCTACTTTAATCACATAAATCCCAACAAAGTATGTTGGATTGGACATGCGTTCTAACAAATGCAAATGTTAAATATGTAATAGTCAAATAAAATGTGTTTTTATCTAGGCTTGTCTCACTGATGGGCAATGTTTTCACGCTTTTTATCACCACAGGAAGTGACACCAGACATTCATATCGGATGGTAGATCTTTTTTTTTTCTTTTTAACTTTAACCACAGTCCTTCTTTCATAATGGCCTGGTTTAGGACTGCTGGCAAGCCAGTCTGCAACTAAGAATGTTTTTAATGTTTTTAAACTCTGTCCAACCAGTTTGCGGCAATTCCCCGAATAACGGATAATTAGAATGGAATAGAATGTGCTTTATTGATCCCCAAGAGGAAATTGCTTTCTGTCTTTCACCACATTTCTGCGCTTGCATTCTACACTGAGAGTAGATATTGTTGCGGATCTTTTCAGGAGGCTCTCCAGCTGATTGAGCTCTCCGCCACCTGTCAGAGGAAGGCTGAAGAACGCACAGCCTTTCGTTGTCCCTCCGCTTCTCCCCCCACGTTACGTTTCACGAGCAGCAGAGACTCAAAACATCACCTTCTTTGGAGCCACTGCTCCATATGTTACTCCCAACAGCTATCTCCACCCGTATAACGAATCCCCAGTTTCTTCTGGGGGGCGTGTGACCATGCGTGTGGAAATAGTTTTGGGAAGTTTTAGGTTTACGAGAGAGAGAGAGAGAAATAAGAAAGAAAACTTTTCTCACCTGTGCTGTGAACGTCTTCAAATCTGAGACAGAATCCTCTTTTTTTCTTCTTTTAGAGGAGAAGTAAACTCATCACATCTTCCAACCTGTCTGTTTCGTCGTCGTTGTTTTTATTATTTCAGAAGATTGTTGTTGCTGCTCTGGAGCCCCTCATCTGTTTGCCTGCCTCAGCTCTGGACGTTCAGAGGTAATGTGACTCTTTCAGAGGACCAGGAGTTGTTTGCTCCTCCTGCAGCAGCTCACCACGTTTACTTTCTCCTCCTCTTCAGAGTTTTTTGTGTAACTCCTCCTTTTTTCTTTTTTTTTTTCCTCTTTTGCCCCTCCATACTCCTCTCCCTCTCTGGTGTTTATGTCGTCTCTCACTCCTCTGTCAGTGTGTACACCTAAACTCTCATTCACAGTTTTTCTTCCCCCCATCTGTTTCCACAGACCAGCTGTGGCGAGGGCCCCATTTTTTGTTGTTTGTCTTCAGTCGCTGTGGAGACGAGCAAAAGGAACAGGCCTCACTGTGTGCGTGCGCGTGTGTTTGTGTGTGTGTTCCATCTGGTGTCATGCCAGCTGACTCCCACATTTCTTGGCCTTAACATTTGCATGTTGATTCACCCGAGCTTCCTGTGTTGTTCAGCAGACGACTGGAGTCATGCAGCATGTTGCTGCTGCAGTATGTAACTTTTCTTTAAAAAATATGTTTGTTTTTTTAATTTTTACATGTTTGTAAAAAATTATCATTATGTTGTGACAGTATAATATAAGATAAGAGTGTTAAACTGTTATAAGGCAGTCTATACTTTGCCTTCTCCCAGTATAAACTGCAGCTTTTACACGGAACATTTGTCATTTTTGGGCAAAATTACGTTTTTGCTAATAGCATTGGGACAAAAAAAAAAACCCATCCTAGTCAAAGTCCAGACCTAAATCCAATTGAGAAACTGTGATACGACTTTTTTCAAAATGTCTTTCCGCTAAATATAAACGAGCTTTGGCCGTTTTTGCAAAAGAAGCCACTCGAGGTAAAGAGCGGATAGAATATTTGCATGCCACACTGTTCAGATTTTTATCGGTAAGAACAGTTGAGAGCGTTTTGTTTTCCTCCTACTTCACAATGTGTTGGCCTATTACATGAAATATAAATAAACTACGTAATGTGACAAAACGTGAAAACCTTACTAACAGAAGTCAGAATGCAAAAAACAATGTGACTCTTTTTTTCTTTTTCTGCTGCTTCGCTGTTGTTTATTTTGTAAAATGTCAGCTCCGGCCTGTTTCCACGAAAAATGGGCCCGACCCGGCCGGGGTCTCTGATGAGAATCAGTTGAGTGGGTGTGTGGAAAATTATTCAAACATTCCTGGCTAAATTGATTCGTCCACAAATAGCCATTACTCATTTCCCATGGCGTTGCCAGCAGAACAAAGCAAAGGAAGTGCGCTAACGTCGAATACTTGTGAGACATGAGAGGTTATGCTCGAAAATACAGCATAGGCACAAATGGAGCAACATGTTTTGTTTCCACTTCATAAAGGAGGGTGACCCTGAAGTGAAGTATTCCAGAGGCTGGGTTCATAAGGACGTTTGCTTCAATCCAGAACTGTTAGGGAAAAAAACAACAAAAACAAACCATCAATCTCAAAATCTTTAGGAATTTCACAGCTAAAAAACACAAACCACCAACGCGCCTAAACTCATCTCTGATCCCTCAGAAAGCTCGGCGTTAAGGATGATTGGTAATCCATACCTGATGGACCAAAGATCACTTTGCGAAACCTTTGGCAAACAGCACAGCAGAGTTAAATTCAACAAACAGCAACTTGCTTCGTAGAGGCATCACCTTCTGAGGGTTTGGAGGGGATGAATTCAGACACAATATAATAAATAAAAGCTGGATTAACTAAAGGATTCAATGGGTTTTTGTTCAAACTTAGTGATGCTTTAAGTCAGATTCATTCATTTTCTATGGTGAAGATTGTCACTTTGCTGATTTTACAAGTCAACCACAGATTAGCTTTGTTTTGGTGAATTTACAGCATTACAATTAAATAGGTAAAATGAAACACTATTTCACGAACCAATAATTTATCCAAAGAAGATGAAAAAAAGCGAACAAGCTGAACCCAAATAGAAAAATGCTTCGTTACAATGATAGCCAGAACTCAACTTTGTTGTAAAATGTGAGAAACGTTTTGACGAGTAAAAATCTGAAAGGTGTGGCACGTATTCAACCACCCTGAGTCGTGGTTGAATACGTGCGGAAGTCGACGCTTTGTAAAAAAAAAAAAAAAATATTTAAAAAAATCCATTGGCTGTGATTGTAGCCACGCGGACTTTGGCTAGGCCACTGCGACTCTTAATCAAACTCAAATCTAAATCACTGCTAACGTAGCTCAGGCTGTGTGTTTAGCTGCGTTGATAGACTGAAAGCCTGAATTATTTTGTGCAATCTGGTAGAGTTTGGCTATTTAGCTCTGTTCACACAGCATAGTACTGCCGCCACCACAGATTATTCTGTGGGAATAATCTGTTGCGTTTGACATGCGGTCTTCAAAGGAGGATTGTTCGCACTGGACTTTACTTGTGGGTATTCGAGTAAAACGGGCAGAATAAAATGCACGCCACAACCTTTCAGTGGTTGAAGTGTGAAAAACATGAACAGATTCAAGCACATGACAACCTCTAAAAGGCTTTTGTTTTTGTTTTTTTGGCACACATGCATCTATCTGTTTGTGGGTCACATCTGTATGCAATAGGCAGGTAATGAAATAAAAACACTTTCTGCTTTCACTTTAGGGTTTTAAGATGGTTATTTCCTCGTTTAGGTACAACGAAGCTGTGTGGAATACTGAACAGATGACCGTTTTAGAAACTTGTCTATCGTCTTCTTTATCTGTCAAACCTCCCCTGTCTGATGTAACTGGAGGTGATGACTGCTGATGCAGCCAAGTGATTATCTGCGACAGAGTAGCTTGCAAACAGCCAAAGTCCTGAAAAGAAGGCAACAAAGTGGATAAAGTAACAAATTACTCTTTTGTAAAATGAAGGAATCTGCGGCTTCACGGATTGACAAATGAATCCTTCATTTACGTGGTTTATACCTTTAACTTTTGCTACAATATGTAGGCGTAGGACACTGGAAACCACAGAGGCGCAGGATGGTGCGGAAGAGGATTGGGTCACCAAAAATAATTCAATAAAATTTTGACTTTAGTCAGAATCCTAATTCTGTGTCTGTGTATGTCAAGATACAAATAAATATTCAGACATTATTGTGTGTGAAATATGTTGTGAGTAAATGTTTTTTTCCTTGTTATTGGATTTGTAAACCTGCACTTTATCCACACTGAAAGCCTGTCTAAATGCACTTGGTAGATTTGAGTTTGACGGCTCTAATTGCCTAATTGTGCAGAAGCAATTCAAATATTTTTGATTCTGAGATTTTTTTTATTTTTTTAAAGGCAAAATTCTCAAAGTCAGAATTTCTAATGTTGTAATTTGTATTTATTTTTTTTTTATTTTATTAAAACAGGAAAAAAAAACAACCAAAAACGATTCTTTGGTTTATGTTGTTGTTCAGTGACCCTAATCCTCTTCCGTAGAAAGAAGATCAGACTGTCATTCGCACATATTGAGATAAACAGGAAATGCGAGTGGTCTTGTTCTAAACTGTCCGACAATCTAAATCAGGAAGTCGCCCTCTAGTGGTGTGACATGTAAACACTAGACCAGGCCATAATCAATCGAACAATAATTAATATTAAAAGTAATTGTGTGGAGGAGATATAAAACCACTTTTTCCCCCTACAGGTAGAGAGAAAAGTCATCAATATTGAAGCAATGAGTTCAAAACTACAGATCATAACCAAAACTTGGTTGTGATCAAATAGCCATTCCTTAATCTGACCTTTTATGGACTCAAGGTCAGGCCATCAAACAGAAAAACAGATAAAAAACATGATTTTTTTTTTTTTTTTTTTTTAAACTGAAGAGCTCCATTTCATGCTTTATAAATCTCAGTTTGGATGTTAAATTTAAGCTGGAAATAGTTGAACAAGTTTGGCTTGTTTGGAAAAGTTAGCAAGAAAGCTGCAGTGGAGTTAGCTCAGTTAGCAGCAAATTAGCATCTAGCAATGAGGAACTTGGACTACTTTGACATTGAGGAGTGTAAGTAGAAATAAATGATGCTTAGTAAAGCACAAAAGGCATTAAAATCACATGTAATTAATTTATTGTACTGAAGATACCTGCCTCTTCCGCCACATGAACAAAAACCATACAGAACTGATCGAAATGACTTGTGCTACGTTGATGCGCAGCTCAAATACTTGTTGCACCATTGATTGTTTGAGTTCTTAAACGTGGACCCTCCGCTTGACCTTTGATGACCAATGGAAACATTTATTGACATCTTTTAAAACGATAGCGGTGCAAACAAAAAAATTTGTTCCCATCATTGTTCTGGGTCAAATAATAGCAGGTGTTTCATCTGCAAACTTCATTAGATAATTTTGTCCTCTGGTTTCATTCTATTTTATTTTTTTATTTTTTGGTCAGATGTCTGCTTTAAACACAAAATCTGTTGTAGTAAATTAATTTTACACTAATAGGACAACGCAGACAGTATTGTCAAGTAATGCAATTACAGCAGTGCAACTCTGTAAAGGGCACAAGAGAGGCAGATTTCGAAATGGAAATATAAAGTAATATTGATGAAAAAAAAATTATAATAATAATGAACAATAACTAAAATAGCAACAAGGGGATTCATATGCTAGGATTGATATATGTGGGTGGGCAGCTCCATTAATATTTCAGTCAGGTATTCATGTGATTCAATACATTTCAGAGATTTCAGATTTAAAAAAAAAAAAAAAGTAAAAAACTGGGGATGATCTCAGCACTCTTTGTTTCTGAATAAAGAATTTTGCCAAACAAAATATTAGGTTACAACAGAGTTCTATTGTTTTGTTTTTCAATAACGCTCCAAAAGTTACCACATCTCTAGAAATAGATTCAGGAAGTTATTTATTTATTTATTTTTATTATTTGATCCACCTTTCTAAGCAATTCCCAAATTTTTTTTTTTTTTTTTTGGTTTGATTGCATTCATAGAAGACACGGTCTATCGTTTCTACATCACTTTCACAGAATGAGCATTTATTGTCGTCGATATTAAAGCGATTTCTTAGCAGTTGTTCTGAGGGGTAAATTGCATTTAAAGGGGCTGTCGCAACATCCCTGCCACGTCTCTCCTGCTGCTGCAGCTGTGTCGGCTGGCCGGGGCTCCGGGATGAGCCGGTGCTGCTGGGTTCATGTGTGGTCGGGATGCGACTGAAGGGAGCAGCAGAGAAGCGGAAGGAGACAGGAAAAACGTAAAGCCAAGAGAGAGAGAGAGAGAGAGAGAGAGAGAGCAGCTCCAGGGAGAGCACCGCTGCTCTGCTCCGAGACTCCTTTCTGCCGCCGCCTCCTCCTCCTCCTCCGCGGTCGGAGAGGCTTATTGTTCCCGTCAGGAGAAGAGAGGCGTTGACGGCCTCGTTTCTGAAGGCCTGTTGTTCGTTCACTGTGTCGGACGGAGCGGGACACCCATGCTCGGCTCAGGGAGAATGGAGGAATTCGTCACCGAAGAAGAAGAGCCGTGGTACGACCAGCAAGACCTGGAGCAGGGTAAGACAAGACACAGACCGACCGACAGACCGACCGCAGCATCCCCTCCTTCAGCCGCTGCTTTGCACCGCCGGCCGGCTGAACAAAGGCTCTCTGTGGAGCTCCTCAGGCCGAGGCAGAGATGTCACTAAAAGCTTTAATGCTTGCAGGGAATTCACGTTGCAGAAGCTTCTTCTTCTTTAACAACAATGCATTGACAGCATGCCAAGTAAGGAAGGGCCTTCACTTGGTCAGCGTCTATGCAAGTGACAAAACTACAGGGTTAAAGTCAGCTGACATCCATTACTTCAAATATTGACTCTTAACAGCTTCTTTATATTTCGGAGAACATTTATTTTGCAACCTTATTTTAATCCAAGAGATTAATTTTTGTTGGAATCAATAACATGGAGACATCCTGATAGGCAGACCTTAAATAGTCTCAAGTATAGCAGTGAAGGATTTGTTTTGAAATACTTTATAATAATAATAATAATAATTATTATTATTATTATTAAGGGCAAAATAATTGTAAAGGACAAACATTTTCGAATATTTAACATATATTGCTAGACAGTAGCCACATTTACTGTAAGGATAAAAGAAGTATTAAAGTAATTGATGTTTTATTCCTGTTGCAGAATTTTTTAAATATAATTACATTTATTTAGTGGCAAGGGAATTATCAAGTTTAGAAATTATATATATATATATATATATATATAGTTGGGGGTTTTTTTGTTTGTTTTTTTTACCAGAATCACCATTAGCATAAGTATTGTCAACCCTGTTATACTAACTAACTTTTTCTTATAACACAGGCATCCAATCACCACTTTTGATTGGAGTATCTTCTTAAAATAAGGGCCTTAGTCTTTTTTCTTTTTTTTTTTCTAAATCAACTTTTGTGCAGAAAGAAGTGATAGATGTTTTGTTTTTTTGTTTTCTTTTTTCAAAATAATGTTTGTCGAAAAAATACATGGGCCACTATTTTAAGGCGGCGACTTTATGGTGGAGATACCTCTCCTTCCCCCCAACAAAACAAAACAAACTACAAACCACGAAGAAAAATACTTCCTGTTGTCTTCTTCTTCTTCGTGGATTTTGCCAGTAGTTAATCACGGGAAAGAATGTTTCCATTACAGTTGTGCGAAAAGCATCTATGCTTGAAGAGCCACCTTATCCTAGCACATAGACCTATTTTTGTGTTTGTTTTTGTTTTTGTTTGCCGTGTTTCCAGTAAGCAAATTTATTTCCGTAATTTCAAGTTACGCAATTCTATAGTGAATTCAGATGCAGCTGGTGAGAGGTTTTCCTTTAAGTCCTGCTGTTAGAACCTAATTTAAAATCGTTCAAACCTCTTTCCATTCATTCAAAGCCCCATTTGCTCCTCCCATCCCACGACTTTCGATTCCATTACTTGAATCGAATTATATTGGTCTAGAATACGTTGTACTCTGGTCACTCAGTTTGCTGTACTCAGACCGACCGCGCGCTCAGATGTTTTGTAGGACCTAATTGAAGTGATTGGTGAGTCATCAAGTTCTCCGCACCACTTATTTCGTTTCCTGTCTTCCTCCTCCTCCTCTTCCTCTCCGTCTCCCCGTTGTAGTGCCAGCTAATTATATCGGAGCGCTTTTTGTGGCTCGGCTGAAATGGTGCTGATGTTGGGAATTTGCGCGTGCACACGAGCACGAGCGATTTTCAAACCCACTGTTTTCCGACGCAAAAAATAGACACTCGAGGAGCCTTTGTTTATTTACAGGAGCTTAAAGAAAACAGAGCCAAATGGAACTGGATAAATAAATGAAAACTAAATAATGTCGAGATGAAAATTGAAACAAAACCCGCAGCGGAGCTGTGTCTGATGGAGCAGAGAGGATGTCGGAGGCGACGGAGCAACGCTGGGCTTCAAAGTGCTGACTGGCCGAGTTCATCCCGGGTGACATTTCTAAATGCTCGTGTGTCAGTAAGGAACACCGCTGTCATTGGGTCACCTTGTCGTCAGGCAGACAGGCATCGCTGTTATTTAGACCCGAGGCTCATCAGATTCATTTTTTTCCCCTAAACTTTGTTGGACGATAAATCGGCCCACACTTATCGCAATAAACGATAATATCGTTGTTTTGAGACCATTTTCAAGCAATATAATTGTAATAGCAGAATAATGCAGGAACACATTCTCAAAGGTTGGCAGACTTTAAATACTAATGAACATTTAGACATTTTTATGCAAAATAAACAACACAACAAAAACGAGGAATCAAATAATTTGTAAAGTCTCTGTAATCAAAATTGTCCTTCAAAAAAAAAAAGGGCTAGCGCAAACCAATGCACCAGACTGAAGACTTTTGTTTTCCCTTTTTTTTCAGAAAAGAGGCAAACGATTAATAGTACAAATGGAAATTATTATGCTTGATTCAATTTATCATGCAATTGATTTATTTATTGCTTATTACGACAGACCTTTGTCCACAATCTAAATCCACGTACACTGAGAATGATTACGTTTTGGCTTAGCTTTCACTTGATTGTAACATTTCTTGCCCGATAAACTGCGAGAGTTACTTTAGCCTGGTCTGAACAGTGTCTGTAGCGAAGGAAAATGGAAACACGAGAAGAGAAGTGCTGTTTTCCACATTCCACTGAATCTCACGGGTGACATGCACCTACCGAGACAACACAGCTGTGGAAGACATCGGGATATTTACGTACAAGACCGACAACTCACTTCTACGAGTGGATCCACTGACTGGAAACCAAAAAAATCAGTGGGTTTTAAATGGCGTGTCACGTCATAGCTATAGACTATGGGGAAGCAGGATTTTTAGAGGTTACAGAGACGCTCTCTGCTCATCTGAGGGAGGGTCCCGGATCTTCACACGTGGTGTGAAAACGAAAGGGTCTCCACCCTGTGTGACATCATCCTGTGTGGGTCACTTTCAGATCTGTGCTGAGCGACAAAAGATTTATTTGCAATGTTGTTTTCTTGCCTATTTGGTTCTCTTTTTCTTCTTTTCTCCTCCTGACCAACCTATTGACTGTTTTTGTTACAAAGTGTTTTGTCAATGTCGTCTCCATTGGGGCAATTGAAGACACGACGACAAATTTGGTATCTGTTGTTTCTTTTGTTCCAGGTGGTGGAATGAAGTTCCTAAGATTTAGAATTTATTAAGTAATTATACTGATGGATGTGAAGTTCCTAAGTGTAACGTCTAGTAGCATTTAGTAACTTTATTCCTGCTGAAAAGAAATTGATCACAGTCGGAGACTTTTGTTCTTCTCACAACGTCAAGCAAACGTGAAATTGTGAAACCGTTGCCAAATATTGCAATGATGACTTTCTGAGTTGTTTTCTTCAGTTTCTGTCATTATCTGGACAACAGTGATGCATTCTGGGCACACAATAAATGTGATGTATTTCGATATATCAGGCAGACTAGTTATTGGAGAAAGTAGTGGTGTTACTGCTACTCCTGGTTACTAACAAACAACCAAAGTAGAAACATCCATGTCTGCGTCTGTGTCATTCCCTCGTGGAAAGTACTAGACAAGGACTAGCCGACGTTCACCACTCCTTATTAGCATCAGGAGCCGGAACCTATAAGGCATGTCCTCTGGCGCTCTTTTTTCCCCCTTCTTCTACCAGAGATGCTGCAGTCCGCATCTTGCTGACGCCCGGCAATGTGGGCCACCAGATCCGCTGAGTCAGACCGCAGCTAGAACAGAGAACGACGACAGTGACTCATCTCACTTTGGATGGACTTTAGCTCGGTGTGCGGCTCAGTGGAAACGCTGCCAAAAGAACACTTTTATTTCAAACCTTCATCGCAGAGTCTCCAGCATCTCGCTGCGCTGCGTCTCAGCACAGAGAGAGAGAGAGATTATTTTGGCTCCGGTGCCTGACCTTCATGCTTTAGTCGCCGTGGAGGGAAGAGGTCTGGCTCTCTGCCTTTCTTCTATAACTGAGCCGCGTCGCTGCAGAACCAAGGTGGCGTTTGATCATCCCGAACTCTATTATTCCCTCGCCTAAAATGGAGCAATGTGCTCCATTAACTCTGGCAGTGATAATATAAATTATTCTGCTATATTTAGCATTTTACTTCCAGAATAGCCCACAATCTATCTTCCTCTGCCTTTAATTCTGCGGCATAAATATTAATTCATTCATTCGTTCATCCTTCACTTTTCTTTTTTTTTCTTCCAGATTTTCTTTAATCTGGCTCCCTTTATTCAGTGATTGCCTTTGTTTCTCAGATCTCCACCTGGCAGCAGAGCTGGGGAAGACTTTGCTGGAGAGGAACAAAGAGTTGGAGGACTCTTTGCAGCAGATGTACATCACTAATGAGGAACAAGTGCAAGAGATTGAGGTACTAACCTCGAGTTTCTGTCCAGGGATTGGTCAAAAAACCTCAACAAATATCGCATCACCCCTCTCAGTAACCATGCATGTGGAATCAACACGTCAGCCCATTTTTTTCCTCTTTTTTTTTTGTTTTCTGCTTGCGTCTAATGGCAGGAACAGGATATATAATCCAGTTGGATTCAGCACAACAACACTGGCAAAATATGCAAATAAAAAAAAAAAAAACGAGGTTCCTAGAAGGAGTGGTTTAATTTCCATGCAGTTTAGTCTGCCTGCACCCCCACAGATAAAATTACAAAAGGCTCACCTTGAAAAAGCCTTACATTTCCGTGTATTCTATTGGGAGAAACCGACACAAAGTTGCACATAATTGTGAAAGTCAAGTTATGATTCATTTTACACTAATAAAAATGTCGCATACATTTGTAATCAGTTCCCCTTAGTATGAAACTCCTAAGTAGCATCCAGTGCAACCAACCACCTGCACAAGTTTGCTCATTTTAAGCTCATTATAAATCCAGCTGATTTGTGAAGAAAATTAGTGACCAAACAGCATCAGCAGACGGCGTAGAAGTTTAAAGCAGGGTTAGATTGTGAGTCAATGTCCTAACCATGTCAAAATGCAGCATGGGACATGGGAACTTCAAGTATTCATTTATTTTTGTAGATACAGCAGTTTATTCATTAATCGCATTGATCAAATGAGGCCAAAATGTAACTTTTTGACACTCATCCAAACAAAAAAAAAAAAAACACTGTCCATCATCCGTGTCGTTAAGTCGTTCAGAATGGATCGATCAAAATGCAATCCACACTTTTTAGATTTCTATTAGTAAAAAATGTTGGTCTGTCACATCAAACCGCTGCAATTTCACCAAGAGCTGCTTATATATCAGCAAGGCCCTCTAGCTGTTAGCATCACAAACTTAGCGACAGGTTTTTCTGCTCCTACATCACTCCGCTCACATCCCGGGTTTTTCTTACATATGAGCAGGCGTGTTGCTGGCAGTGCTTTTTAAATGTTCAGGTTGACGTTTTAGAAATGGAAAATGTGCCCAAGTCAAATCACCGCTGTTGTTCCTGTCACGTCGGCATTTTGTGTTTGGCTCTCTAGTACCTGACCAAGCAGCTGGAGGTGCTGCGGGACATGAACGAGCAACACGCCAAAGTGTACGAGCAGCTGGACGGCACTGCCAGAGAGCTGGAGCGCACCAACCACACGCTGGTCAGGGACAGCAGAGCCTCGCAGCAGAAGATCGAGAGGTGTGACGGACGAGCGCTTCACGTTTGGCCCTCATTCATTCCTTTTTATTAGCGCTTAAACGTAAAGCAGGGTTGCTTGCTGCGCTAGGGCAGTCGCCCCAATTAAAATAAATATAAAGTTTTTGCACTTCAGTTGTTCCATCCTAATTAAATGATTTCATTTCAATAATGATTCATCTGATTTCAGCCCAAAGTTGTACACCCCTTTTTGTTTTTCTTCTGCTCCAGCTTGACGGGGACTATTGAGAGTCTGCAGAACCAGGTGGAGTCTCTGTCGGCGCAGGTGGAGCAGCTCCGCTCGATGGAGCAGCTCCGAGTCAGGAGGGAGAAAAGGGAGCGACGCAAGACCATCCACTCGTTCCCATGCCTGAGGGAGCTCTGCACCGCACCCAGGTACAGTCGATACACATAAAGAAAAAAAAAAAAGAGTAAAGCTCCGACGATTTTCCCGTCAGGTACGAGGATGAGTTCGTGGTGGGCCGGGCCGAGAGCTTCACGTTGGAAGCCAAGAGTCAGCCGCGTGAGGAGGACAATCAGCACCTGAGGGAGGCGGTGTCGGCGCTGAGGGCGGCCGTCCGGACCGAGAGGGGTCGGAGGGAGGGGGTGGAGAAGGAGTGCAACCTCCTGATCGCAGAGTTCTCCCGGCTGCAGACGCGGGTGCAGGTAGAGAAGCAAAACGATTGCTTTTTTTGTTTTAATCGAGCCGCTTTTTTAGCAAGAAATGTAAACGTTTCTGACGAGAAAAGGACCAGGACCAAAGAAACATCAGCTTTTCTTTTGTTTTTCCAGACCTAAGTGGTGAGCTGATCAGGGTTTCTCTCTCTTTCTCTCTCTCTCTCTCTTTTTGGTTTGTTTTGCTTCCTGGCAGGACGCTGAGAGCTGCCAGGCTCGCGTGCGGGAGCTGGAGGTGGAGCTGCAGGAGCTGCAGCAGCTTCGCCGCACGCGGACTTTCCTCCTAAGCGGCGAGGACGACGGCGTCGCCCTCACCCAGACCGTCCTCAGCATCACCCCGGAAACCGACACGTTCCTGGAAGCGGAGGAGGGCGACGCGGGCGGCGGCGTACGGGAGGAGACCGAGGGCGGAGCCGGCGTCGGAGGCGAGCAGCTGCCAGAGTCCAGCCCCGTGAGGAAAAGCTGCAGCGACACGGCGCTCAACGCCATCGTGGCGCGGGACGCGTCCGGCCGCAGGAGAGGCAGCTACGCCCTCCACGCCAACAGCGTGAGGAAGAGGGGGATGTCCATCCTCAGGGAGGTGGACGAGCAGTACCACGCCCTGCTGGAGAAATACGAGGAGCTGCTGGGGAAGTGCAGGCGGCACGAGGAGAGCCTCTGCCACGCCGGCGTCCAGACATCCCGTCCCGTCTCCCGCGACCCGTCCATGAAAGACTGCGCCGTGGGCCCCTTCCCGGCGCCTCCCCCGACACCCACCCAGTCCCCCTCCACCCCTGAAGCCATGGAGAGCATCAGCAAGCAGGTGGAGGCGGTGGATAAGCGCCTGGGGCAGAACACTCCGGAGTACAAGGCTCTTTTTAAGGAGATCTTCTCACGCATCCAAAAGACCAAAATGGACATCAAAACGACCAAAGCCGCCAAAACGAGCAAATCGGGCAAATCAGGCAAATCAAGTAAACACTAAAGTCGACGTCGACTGTACAGATGAGGATGTTGGAGCTCTTTGTGAACAAGGGGCTAGCCTAGTGTACGCTATCTTATAGAGGGCCCTGCTACTACAACTAAAGTATGAATTTCTTCCAGAGCTCAGCTAAGCTAACCCCAGCAGAAAATCAACCAGATCTGAAGTGCATGCCTTCCACTAGTGAACCTTCTAGAAAATAGATTGAATCTGTTACATTTTATTCTCCTCCATTGTCCTGTACTTTAATTGAAAGTACAGGGAAAAAAAAAAAAGATTTGTTGGCTGATTTGACTGCCTTACTTACTCTACAATATTATAATTATAATACCATAGCTGGCAAAATGTTTCAGTTTTGCACTTTAGGTTCAGGTTTAAATCAAATAAGACAAATTGCCTCTTAGAGGGGTGGAAAGCAAACGTAACATTAACTCAAATCTGTTTACTACTAAACAAGCTTGACTCATATTTATGTATATCCTGTAAGGGAGGTTGATCTTACTTACAAAACCCTTTTATATGGCAAAACCTTAAAACATTTCAACCGTAATTGTATTTTATTGGGATTTTATGCAACAGACCAAAACAATGTAGTTTATTTTTGTGAAAATGATCAAGGTTTTCTTTCTACGGTTTTTAAAGATAGAATCTGACTGCTGGTCTGACATCCGATCAGAGAATCAGCTTCAAGATTCAAACTTTTTATTGTAAATTAAAAAACATTTCGTCTTTTTTATTTTTTATTTTTCCCGCTTCACAATCATACACGTCTTTGTCTTCGATTTATCCTACAGAATCCCAATTAAATGCAGCGACATTTGATGTGGTTGTGAAACGGATCAAGGGGAGTGAATACTTTTGCGAGCTGGGGCATTTCAAACCTGTGTTTTGTCCTGGAGGTGCTCGTCATAATATGCTACGCTAATTCTGTCAGCGCTGCTAAAAAAAATTTTTTTAGCTAAGCCTAGATAAGGATGTGATTACTCTATTTGGTCCTGAGCTTTCTGCAGGTTTACCAAGTGGCTACATTGACCTGAATAAAAGCGAATCCATTTTCCAAAGCCAACCGGACTTTTGGGCAAAATCTTACCTGCCTATGTACCTGTGTCTTAACTCCTTTGTCTTAATTACAGTGAAGCTGAGATATTTTATGTTTTGATCTCTTCAGCTGCTTCATTTTGTTCCCACTTTGACATATAAAACTACATTTGAGTTAACGTGAAGAAAGAGACTGTTTGGCTACAACATACAGTTTTCGCGACATGGATGTTTTTTATCCCATGGCGGACATGAACTGATTCCTACTTTCTGCACCATACTCAGGGACAGACAGCTGCAAAACGTTCTCAACTCAGTCCGTTTACAGTTCTTTGCTCATTTTCATTCCCTCAGTAAATATTTCCATCTGCCTCTGAAATCAGAACTTTGACTCGGGTCAGAATAAGAATTCGGTTCTTCAATAGCGTCCCACCTTCCAGTTCCTAGCTTGAAAACAAGTTCGGCTTGCTAGTTTTTGAGCAGGATACTTTCTATAATATTGATGACGATAATAATTCTTATTGATAGGTGTTAATTACAATATATTTATAGCCTTTTGCGAATTTAAAAACTAAAGAAATATGCACCGCACCGTATGTGCACAAGGTTAAAAGAAATCCAAACCATAAAAGCGCAGGAAGCGCTTATACCTGTGGCAGCCATTTTGGATTTTCAGGTCAGTACTGGTGGGACGCCTCCCACTTACCAATTAATCTCCCTGGATCAGAGACAGGATGGTTTTACCTTTTGATAAGGATTACAAGCTAAAGTTAGCCTAGCTTGTTTTAATGTTAGCGGTAGCTAAACGGATTCGTAAAGTTAATTTTCCACCCTTCTGAGCAAAGGTGAGTTCTAACATCCGTATCACATTAATGATCACCATAACGCAGCATAATTCATTAAAACTTAGGCCTTGTGCGCTCTCTGTTTTTTTTCTTTCACAGCTGACAGATTACGCTGGTGTTCATCTATAAATGCCCAACCAGTCTTCCCAAATGTTTCTTGTTTTCTCCCAACATTAGCATGCTACATCATAGGATCCTCACACAATAATGGGAATGGGAATGCAAAATACATTTAGCTTGATTGATGTACTTTTTAAAGGCTTCTTCCACAAGCCACAGGAAATTGAACAAAGATTGAATTCTGACAGCGTCTTATTTTATTCAATTGTCAAGCCAGAACTCGGATCTTTGAACCGAGTTTAACTGTGATTCAGTTTCAAATCGGAAAACACGGTGAGATTGATCAAGTGGGATGCTTAGTGACCATGCTAACCGCTGTTAGCAATACAAGCTAATACTTACGTCCTTCACTGCATTTTGGACTTTCTGGATTTATTTGTGTTAGCTAAAGGTATAATGAGACACTCTTGGTCAAAAGAGCAAGTAAAAAGTTTTGTTTTTTTTTTTTTTCAATTGAGAGCAGCCATATTGGATTTTTAAGGTCACGGTTGGTGGTGCTGGGGGGGGGGGGGGGGGGGGGGGGG
>CAEGAD010087969.1:0-18381 GCA_903067055.1 Poeciliopsis paucimaculata
TATATATATGAAAAAGGATACCAGTGTAATGTGCGGCATGATGTCAGGCTCAGATTAATGCATTCAATTGATCAGTGTCATCCAAGATTAGTAAGGAGTATAGATGCTCTGTTCTAAAATATTCCTTGCCATCTTTCATGTTCTTTCAGCAAACAGTTGAGAGAGTTGTTTTGGGTTTGGTTCACCACTATTTACCTGATATATTACCTACTCTTCAAAGTATTCTTAAAAGTGTGTCTGTTATTTTGCAGCTCATGTGACCAAACCAGCCGAGGAGATGCAAAGTTAAAACACTCATCTTTGTGTTGTACACAACCTCCAGTTGGGTAACCCCTATATCAATAGGTCTTATTAAAAGATAGAGTCTCTGAGAACATTTCTTAAAAATATAGTGATTGTTTTCAGCAAAGTTCAGCTGACTGTTCAGGAATTATTTAAAATTTGACTGCTATGTTAGTGCTAATAAATGTCCCAAAGAGCAGCAATACATACTGAAACCTTTACATGCAGTCACGACTCAAGATGGCCAGTCTTTCTGCCTTTGTGTACATGACCGCTCTGCCTTTAGCTGTGTGAATGCCATCATAAACCAGATGTCAGCAAAGTGGTCCCTTGGTAGGTCAGACTAATGAACACTAATGGAAGCAGTTAACTCGGCACGAAAATGGAGCACTCAGAGATGGTTCTGCCATGGTCCATTTGTACAGAGAACCGGAGCTCTGATGTGAATACAGCCAACATGGAACAATTACGCTATTGGCTTGATGAAAAACATGAAGCGGAAGCAAAAACACAACTTTATAAACTATGGATGTATGTTGGGTTTGCTGCTCAGTTGGATTAAAGACTCAACCATAACATGCTGTGCAGCTTTATTATGTTTTCATCTCCACATTCATTCCATTACAGTTTTATTTATAAATCACTTTAAAAACAACACAGTTGACCAAAGTGCTGTACACCAAAACCAGAAAAGAAAACAAACAGTAAAATTACAATAACAATTGCTGTAAAACCCAACACTTCAAGCTGAGTTAAAAGTCAGTGAGAAGAAATAAGCTTTAAGAGAAGACTTAAAAACATTAAGAGACGCAGTTTGTCTAATATATAAAGGTAAGCCATTTCACAGTTTTGGAATGAGAGGTGACAGAATGCCTTTCAACTTCCTCATTTATTTTTGGATAACTAACAACAACTGATCTGCTGAGCTGAGAGGAGAGAGTGTGAGGGAACAGCTGACTGAAGCATCCCAGACAGATGCAATGGGATGAGGCCATGCAGACATTTGAAAAGAAACATAAGAATTTTAAATGCACTGGAAAACAGAGGTAATATGCTTTCGCTTCCTAGTACCAATTGAAAGCAGAGCAGCATCTCCAACTTGAGTCAATTTTTGACAAAATAATTCACCAAAAACCACTTTAATGTTAAAATACAAACAATTCATTTTGCCTATGTTGTTACATCACAATCACCATGACTTAAATTGTGAACAACCTTATGTGTGATTTCAGTTTGTACATAGTTACATTTTTGTGCTGTATCGCGGAATGTCAACACTGTGTTTTCATCTTGCATCGTATTCATTAAATTAAAATTGTCAGTTGCTCGTTTCCCTGTAGAACTGTTGTAGTGTCATGCAGTGGCACCACCTTTGTGAGCCAGTTTTTCATAACAGAGGCGGTGCAATGTTGAGGAGTAAATATTTGTTGATAATTGTAAAAAATATATCATAATATCTTATATGATATGCCATACAAAAATATAATAATTTACTGGATAACAACAACAAAATAATTGCTGGTTCATCTCAAGAGTCCTGCATTCACATATTATTGGTGGATCGAGAAATATACTTCTGTTGTAAAAAAAAAAAAAAGTTCTGAGTTTGACACTGAGTTGAATTTAGTTGATTTATTTTTCTTCGACAATGCACAACATAGTTTGCTCATGCACAAAACAATTAGCCATGATCTCAGATAGTTTTAACCTAATAACTTGTGATAGTTTATTCATCCTATATTTGTCTTTGAAGTTTTCCCTTTTTACTTGACTCTTTTTGTTGTAGGCAATGTTTCAAAATTTCTATGACTTTCTGCGTTACTAGTCAAGTGTCTTAATGTTTACAATCTGGTTAATATTATATTATTGATAGCAGGTAGCAACTATTGAGTTTCTTTGACTCAATAGTTGATGAATTTTACCTGCAAGTTTTTTATATATATGTTTTCTCTTCAAAATACTAAATAAACACAGATTTCTTTTAAATGGAAGTGACTTTTTGGTCCATTTTTCCAGATCAAGATTCCGGAACTCAAGCTGCACCCAATGCAGCTTCATTTCATAAATTCTTTACATGCACTCCCACACACACAGAGTGTGTGTGGGAGTGCATAGATATTTCAGTGATAGAAATATCTATACATCACATAAATTACTTTATTATGCATTTGTTTATTTTTTGTGTATGAGTCCACATTTTGTACCTGGGGGTACAGCAGCACATTTTGTACCTGGGGGTACAAAATGTGTGGGTAAACAAGCAAGGTGGTATGAGAAAAAAAAAAATTTTGAATCCTTGAATATGATGGGTATCGGTGGGTGATTGCTATGGGAGTCATCAGACTAAAACCTGATCAGAGCACCCCTACTTTGTTTCAAGTTAAAATTAAGTTTATGATCTGAAATTGTAAAGTCTTAAGTGAAGATATCTGTAAGGGTCCAAACACGTTCTAACAGCTCTTTATATCTACTCCTCCATATTATCCACTACAATTAAACTATGCACTAGTGAGCTCCACTCTCCTCTTTCCACCCCTCACTGTATGAATAAAGGCGTCATTAAAATTCAGCAGACCCTTCTTTCCACCTTTTGATGACAGCACTGCTTATTTCCATGCAAGATAACTTTGATGCAGTTCCACAACCCCTACCAATCCCTCCCTGCTTCACCCAGCAGCAGAACATCATTCGTTATAACATTATTAAAAACACTGGCTTCTGAACAGGAATGCAAATACACAGAGCAATGTAATAGATAGCATCGTGCGTCATTGCCCCAGAGGGATAGCCAGGGACAAAGAAAGAGAAAGACAGCCAGAGGGACATATTTGACTTGTGCCATCGCCTCTGAAGCTTTATTTAAATTAGCATATTATCACATGCATGATATCTCCCTCAAAATGTCACACTGGCCAGGCACACTCTTACCGCTGACTGAAAGAACACAAAAAGGAACAGTTTAACTACTTCATGGAAAGGATACTTACACAATATAAATTTGATATCAAAATTTTTCCTGTTTCTAAATGTCAAAGCTCGGGGCTGCTATGGATGGAGTTCAGCCTCTGAGACCAGTCAGCACTCGTACTATGCTGCTGGATAACATATGAGCTCTCAGTGATAGAAAAAATGGATGGAGGCTAACTGCCATTGTTTGACAGGTTGGTGTTCAGGTTGAATGAAAGACACAACTTTACAGGGCCACATACATCATCATTAAGCAATTTCAAGTTGTAGAATACAGGACATAAACTGTCACTCAGAAGAGATGCCCAAACATCTGGAAGGGGTGTTAATACTTTTCTGCAACACTCTACTGGTCAGGACAGGATGAGTGCTGTAGAGATGTGTTCATGTCAGTGGAGATACCAGCAGTGAAGGTCACTTGGCAGATGATGCTGGACTGGAGCACAAACATTCAGAATACACACATTCACACATACACGCACACACACACAGTCCATAACTACATTGAAGAAGGAATGAATAAAAATATGCTAGCCTCAGAACTGCTTGAAACTCTTTTGATCCAGGTGAGGAAACACAATGAGACATCTTCCTGGTGATAAGTCCAGTCATAGTTCCAACATAGCTCAGCTTTCTTTTTTAGTTTTTAAGGTTTTTTCGGCTTTTATTTGAGAGTGGTCACACAGGAAAGCGTGTTCTGAGACAGAAGGAAGACATGTAGCAAAGGTAATTGGGCCGGTACTTGAACCCGCACGCTCTATGCCACCACTTTCTCCTTCTGTGTAAGACCTGCAATTTTAGTTAGTTAATTCCAATTGTTTAAATCTAGAAGCTGCCTGAAGTCTCCTGTTTGATACTGGGATGTGGCTGTAATCTACCCTCCCCAGTTCAACTTGGCAACAGAAAACGGGTATGTATTTTTGTATTGCACCCATGCAGTTCAACAACACAAAATGACTATTTATATATAGAACTTACTGACAAGAGGATTCTCCTGATATTTGGCTGGAAGGTGCTCTCTGGTCGGGGTGGAGTCATCCAGCTCTGGTAGGTGACGATGGTGTCCTCTGCCTTCTGCCATTTTTCTAAAAATCTTCTATTTAACTTCATTTCAGACATAAAGCTGCTGCAGCTCTCTGGAGACCCTGCTGCTTTGCTTTCAACTATTTGTTTGGGTCTGGGTTTTGCGCTTTTTTTATTAAATTTGTTTGAGTTATTCTATTGTTCCGTGTGGCCTCTGGCCTTGCTGTATGTAGCGGATTTGGTCTTTTAGATTATTTGATTAAAACATTGAATTTTTAGTGATTGGATATGTTAGAGGTAACCTCATTTTAGCAACTGTCTAAATTGTAGTCTCTTTTTGTATTTGCCTTGTTTTAACCCCATCCTCTTGTCTCCAGGCTGAGAGCTGAAGGCAATGGGAGGCATCCAGGGGACTCGACCCGTGTGCTGTGCGAGTGACCGGTGTTGTGAACAGACACTCAATCGTGAAGAAATCCCAAGTGCTTGGGGTGAATTATTTTGATTTGTTTTAAGAACCAGCACCCCACATTTGTTTTAAGAACCAGTACCCCAGGGTACCAGTACTGGGCCTGGTGGTAGGCCCAGTACTGTGCACTTGTCTTCCCATTGTGGTCCTTTGAATTTTACTTGTTTTTAAAACATGGATCAATAAAAATGAACTATTTTGTGGAATGAAGTTTTGTTCTCATTGGTTACGAACATTAAGTGCCTTACCGACCTACTTCCTTGGGCGCAACTCCAAGGTGGCGTTGTTGACACCCGCTAGTCACCCTGCTTTGAAGGGCAGAGTTGTAGATTCATACATGTGTTTCAACACTAACGCATCGTGTTGGGCTGGTGCTCAAACAGAAGTGAAATAAGTTGAGGGATGACTTTGCAGCAAGATTTATTGATTTTTGACATGCCCAAGAAGCTGCTGCAGTGTGTTTTGAGACTCTTTTGTTGCATTTGAGATCACTGATATGCAGACATCTGCTCTGAAGCTTGCTCATAATAAAATGTTTCATGGACTAGCTGTGCTGATGCTGAGAAATTGACATATATGAAAGAACATCTTGTGAACTGGTGCAGTCCACAAGACTGCTCCTGGACATCGACAAAAGAGATCATTGTTGACTTCAGGAGTTCTCCACTGACCCACACACCACTCATCAACGATACAGCAGTGGTGATTGTCAGCAGCACTAAGTTACAGACAACCTTGAGACAACTCGTATCATATCACTTCACTGGTGAAAAAGGCACAGCAGCATCTGTACCTTCAGTCATGGATGAGACGAGCTTTGCTCCCCCCTCTCATCCTCTCCACCTTCTACAGCGGAGCCATTGAGAACCTGCTGACCAGCAGNCCAGCAGCATCTCCATCTGGTCTGGAAGTCTTTACCTCTCTGCAAAGAGAGGTGAAGCCAGCGGAGAGGATCATTGGGTCTCCACTCCCCCCTATCCATACCATTGCACACAGACGCTGCTTAGCCAAAGCAATTCAGATCCTCTCTGATTCCACCCATCCCCTCCATGGTCTGTTCATCTGGTCGGCATCTGGCAGAAAATTCCATAGCATCTGCTGCAGAACAGCCAGACTCAGAAATAGTTGTCTCCCACTGGCCATCAGACTGCTCAACAATCCCATCACTAAAACTGTCTAAAACTGCTTGAAAATATTAAGTTATATATATTTATTAACGCATTACTATTTGTTTATTATGTAATTAAAGGCACACTTGTGTTTCTGTGTGTGCTCTGGTGGCCAAGCGATGATATTTCATTGCCAATTTTATTTATATTTGTTTGAGCAATGACAATAAAGTAAGTCTAAGTGTAAAAAGGGCAGGCCGCATACTTACTTTCTATTTTCCTCCGCTCTGGAAATAACTCCTGAAAACATGAGATGTGCAGAAACCATTAGCGCATTGAGCAGCGAATACACAAGAATGATTAACAACGCTAAGGCCACGGTGCTGTGTAGGGCAAAGCACGACCCACATATGGAGGCCTTAGTCCTCGTTGTGGTAGTCCCGGGTTCGATTCCAGGCGACATTTGCCGCATGCCTTCCCCCTCTTTCCTGTCAAACTACTTTCAAATAAAGGTCACTAGAGCCAACAAAAACCTTTAAAAGAAAAAAACAGCGCTAGGACTTTTCTCTGATTGCCTGTTTTTGTACACAATGACTCCCGATCAGTGCATTTCTTCAGGTAGCAGTAGTAATCTGGATAAGAAGCCTTTTGTTCACTTTGCTCCCTCCTGTTTTAGACTGACTGAATTTATCTCATTTAGTGTTTTTGCATCCAAACTAAAAGCTATTCAGGCTGATTCAATAAGAACTTGTTTTAGCTTGACATATTCTTTTATCTGTACATTTTTTGTGTTGTATATGTTGTTGCCCCTTGTCCACGACTCCCTTTAAAAAAATGTTGTTTTTTTTTATCTCACTGAGTTTTTGTCTTGCTAAAATAATGGTTAAATAAATAAAAGTAGTAGCTCAATGCAGAGGTGGAGCAAATTGATCTTTTCACAGATTATCTTAGACTGTCAAAACATAATGGCAGTTTTAAAATATATGTAAGAAAAAGGTAATTAGGAGTAGAAGCTCCTTTAGTAGCTTCATCTAGAGAAACACCACTATAGACATCTGGTCAGGTTCAGTTTTGAAGTCTACAGGATGAAAGGGAGAAAAGAGTACATTAAAGTGCAAAAAGCGCATCAATAGCTTTGTCTTGGAGAGAGACAGGATTGAACACTGAAACACAGGGCAAAGTCGATCAATTTCTATAAGGAGAGGGCTAAGTTGTTGGTAGCAGTAGCTCAGCAGTTGCCTGCCTCCAGGAAGATGTCACAGCTGAACAGAACAGATGTAGCTTATATGAAGAGAAAAATCACAGAGGGAACATAAAGTTAATAATGCAAAATGAAAGAGTAGTCGGAGGACGTGGCAAGAGACATGCTGCTAACTCTATAGCAACATAAATAGTTCAGAATAACCAGTCTAACTGTAAACTTTATCAAAAAGGAAACTTTGGAGTTTTGGACATGTAAAATTGTCAAATTAAAGCTCTTCATTTTGTTAAACATGCTCTGAAAATGTCCCATCTGCAAACATTTTTGTATAGTTTGACTCTAACTAATGTCCCTTTGATCTAGTATGAGACCTGAAAATAGAATACTAAAAATTTAGTTAGTAAAATGCTTCTTAAGTGATGCTAAAAAGTTTTGGTTTCAAGGCCCATGTAGCTCAGAAGTCTGTCAGGTAATGAAACATTTAAGCACTCTAGATAATTTTTGTCAAGTTTAGCTCAAAGAAAAGAAAAAAAAAACAAACTCAGCTCACACTTTGTAAAGCCTTTAGGCTCGTTATCTAACCAGCAGTGGCAAATTTAGCACATTTCCCTCTCAGGTGGTTCTGCTAGCTCACGCAGCTGCTCTCATCAGTTTGCTGAGGCTTTGTGACTGACAGCCTGCAATGCAGATGAAACATTAAGAACATCGCTGGGTTCCTAGAGCCATGCATGCACTAAACACACCGAGACAAGAAATGTGATCATAACAGATACAATATAACTTTGGGTTATGCTTTCCAGTTTTGATAGAGATGTGGCTTACTTGACCTATGACGGTCAAGTAAAGGTTTGAGCAGTCTGAAGGCAAAATGAATCTCTGCAGAAGTTTTGTTTGCCGATGGTTTGGCTCATCTGCTTTGTAGATGAGCCAAACCAGAGGTGGTGATGGTCTTTGCGCCTGACCTGCTGCCTGTTAGTCAGGAAGCTTCTGTGGAAGTTGTCTGAGTTGGTGGTGATAAAGGCCTAGCCAAAATCCTCAAACAAGTTCCTGGCATACATTCCAGGGTTGTGGAGAAGGTGCAGGATGCATCTGGATGATGGAGTCAGTCCCATGCTGACTCCATCATCCACCAACCTGCTTGCCTGTTAGGAAAACTGGAGGCGAAATCAAAGGTTGACCTTATTTCCTCTAGATGGTTCAACACCAGCCGTTCATTTATTTATTTATGTTTGATGCTAATTTTAAAGTCAAAATTGATGAGAACAATTTGTATGATGATGGCTAAGCGATAATTAGCCAGTAATCTCACAGTGCTAAAGCTATATATATATATATATATATATATATATATATATATATATATATATATATATATATAAAAATGGCATAAAAAGGGCATTTTCATTGGTTATTTCCTATTGAAAATACCTAATGGTTATTTGGATTACTTTGGAAACTTCAGTATATGTACAAGTTAATAGTCTGGTGACAAGTGGCTGGAATTTCTTCTGGTAGAAAACCTTTTTAATTTTTACCAAGTTTAATGATACTTTGCCTAGCCTTAATAAATTGAAATACCTGGGAGTTTATGTAATTGCCCTTTAGTCTATCTGTATGACTGGATTTAATTGACTATTTCTTTTTATAAATTACATGTTTTATTCTTTTGTAAACTGTCTTGAAACAATATTTATTGTTTCCACTAAGCAAACTGCTTCAATTGATGTCTCTGTGCCTGCAATACTGTTTGCAGTGGATACTGCAGAGAGCTGATTAAGCTATGATATGACAACTTTCTTGGATGAAATGATAAAGCATTTTATCCATAAGTGATTATTTGAACATGTGTTACAATTAGAAATCAGTAGTTCTACGCCACAGCATGTCATAAACATCTAGTCAAATGAACTGCAGTGAAATATTATGCTATTTTGAGGCATCAACAATTTTTAATGTCACCAACAGCCTCTGTCTGTTGTCTGCCCTCTACTCCCATGGATCAAAGCGCATGTTTGTCTACTCACAAGTTTGCAGTCTTGCCAAATACAATCCTTTTATGAAAATCAGGGTTACATGAGGTTCAGCCAAAAACAGGGTTTCAGCACCTCTGCAGAAAAACAAAGACCACTGAGAACAAAGGTGAGTTCCTACAGTTGTAGTCCATGTAATTACCCACAACGCCTGAGCTTTTACAGTCCAAAGGCTAAATATGCACTTAGTGGAACAAAGAAAATATTTGTTGGAGATCAAACTTGCAACCACTGAGACATGAAATGAAAACACAACAGTTTTCATTTCATTTATATTCAACTGATGCTGCTCCTATCCAGTTTCTTAAAGTAATTGTGTGTAATTCATACACTGGATATTTTCACAGGAAGTGCCTGGTGAGACTTCCTGTGAAAAATGAAAAAAAGCTAAACAAACAGGAAATATGCAATTCTATAAAGATACAATTACAACAGAAACAAAATATCTTTAAATGGACGTTAATATTACATTCAGCTAAATTGCAAAAAGAGAATACTTTTGACAACTAAAATAAATGTTCTGCCTGTAAATCTAAAACGTCCAATGGAAGATTTGAGCAAAGGGAAACTTATGAGGGGCCGTTTAGGACAAAAAATATGTTTTGTCTCTTACACACTACTAAAGACTTATACACACACGCGCACACACAAAATATTAAAGTTGCACATATATCCTATTAAAATGCCGCACACGTGCATACAATTTTTCTCTCACACACATACATAAAAGACTAATATTGCACACGTAAACTAATAAAATATTGCATACGCATGCATTTGTTTTCTCACACAATTAAGACTAAAATTGCACATATACATTACTAAAATACCACACACACACGCATACACACAAAGCATACAGACATACTATTCTGAATGATAGGTCAAAAATGTATGTGTTTGTGTGTGTGTGAACTAACACTGGGCTGAATGAATGAATGAATGAATGAATGAATGAATGAATGAATGAATGGGAGTGAGAAGGTTGAGCTGATTTATGAATGCTAATTTCGGCCAGCCGTTCTGTACCGCTCCCTCCTCAAGCACTCGGAGGTTCACTTAGGACTTATTCCGGTTTTAAGGCCGCTTACTCCAATGCTGGAGTAAGCCCGTTCATTCATTCATTCATTCATTCATTCATTCATTCATTCATTCATTCATTCATTCATTCATCCTAGTGTTAGTTCACACACATACATACATTTTCCACCTATCATTCAGAAAAGTATGTCTGTATGCTTTGTGTGTGTGATATTTTAGTAGTGTATATGTGCAATTTTAGTCTTGTGTGTGAGAGAAAATAAAATGCATGTGCGTGCAATAATTTATAGCACGCACAGTTTAGTAAGCAGCAGTTTACGTGTGCAATCTTAGTCTTTTTTATATATACTTGTGAGAAAGAAAAACATTACGCGGGTGTGACATTTGAATAATATATATGTGCAATTGTAACATTTATTTTTGTGTGTATGAGTCTTTAGTAGTGTGTGAGAGACAAACATAGTTTTTGTCCTAATAATAATTTTTGGCCCCTCCTAGAAACTCATTACAACACACATGTATGGAGAGACTGTGTGTTGTGAATGGTAGGTAAATCACCTACCATTTACAGGTAGGTTATTTTTTTCAGGGCTGCTTTAAATAGGAAATGTAGCAGAAAGAGGGCTAGGGGGGAGAAACTGTCTCTGTGAGGAAGGTTTTTGAAAGTACTGCTCATTAAAAGAAAAACTCCAGACAGTTTGTGTACAGGTTGTGTACAGAGCAGCCCTCTGCCTGACTCCTAGACCTGTACCAGTCCTAATTGGAGGGACGGTTGCCCTGAGAGGAACACAAAACAGACTAATGGACATGTAAAAGATGACGAGCAGCCCCTGTGTTAGGCGGCATTTCTTGAGGTGTCACAAGGTTTGTAAAGTTAACCCTCCCGCGGTCTTAAGAAATGGAGTGTTTACCCAACGCCTCTTCCTTGCTGTCTGTAATCATTTCTAACACTCCTCCTTAGTGGTGCAATAAGATTGCGGGAAGGTTAAATATTTTTGTTAGCCTCACTCCACTGTTACTACTTGGAGGCAAAATGAGTAATTATTAGTAAAGGAACTGATTCCATTTGTGTGTTTTTATTTAAGGATAGAAATAAGACCTTCATTACTGCTCAGCATGGGAGCTAATTAAAAAACCTGTTTGCCAAGACATGCATGTTAAACCTACAGGCCACCAGAATTTGCTTTGTAGGGATTTGATTCATAGTATTAGGGCAAATATTAGAGAATATTACAGCCGATGAGCATAATCATAATAAAATATCATAAGTTTTTATAACATTTGTAAACAACACAAATTCTAAAGTGAGTTCTGATTAACTGTTGAATGAACATAGTAATAACAATAATAATCTTTCTGAAGATCTGCAGCTTAAAGTTGAAGCATGGAAGAAAGTGAAGAGTTAAGTATCAGGGAACAGTTTACAGCGAGGTACGCTTTATAATATCAGCTAACTATCTATGAGAGAAGAGAATCTGTCAAAACCCTTAAAAAATGGATGGTTGTCATTGAAGTTACATGTAAATTTCAAATCTGGAAGGAGCTACAGGCTGACTGAATGAAAGTGATGAAAATGGGCTGCAGAGACAGAGACAAACAGGGAAATGGAGACGCTGCTTTCGTCAGGTTATATTTGGGATCTTTGTGACAAGTGAGTCCAATCTTCCATGCATCAAATACAGTGTCAGCTGTCACTGTTACCATAGAAAAGGCAGCTCATGAAGGGAAGAAACCTCTCTGTGAGCTGCAGAGCCTCTAAAACTGCAAGTCTTTTTGCACAGCAGGAATCATGGATATATATATATATATATATATATATATATATATATATATATATATATACACAGGCTTATCACACTAAAAGGTAAACATAATGAGGTTCATTGGCATTCTGCAAATGTTTTGCTAAAAACAGAGATAACTTCAAGCTAAAATAAAAGTGTTTCATAGATTTTTATTGTTCTCCCCAAATCAACTGAGACATACATTTATCTTTAGTATGGACTTCCCTTGTGTTCTGCTTGTTTCTGTAGTTTACAAAGGACATGTTTATGTAATTATTCAAATATGAATCAGACCTAAAAGTCAAAATACGCTTCAAGGTTTTAATTAACAGAATGTGTGAGATTTTCGGCAGTGTTGGAATTCATTTTTATCCACAAAATGATCAGATTTAATTCTTCAGCATTTGTTGTGCTGGAGGCATCTCTGCCAAGCAGTTAGTCTTCTCTTTGTGTCAGTTGAGATGGCTAAAAACACGATTATGATTATTACGATTTCTGCTTGTCCAAGTTCTTCAAGTAAACTCTCTGAACTCCTGCATTTTGTATCATATATATCCTTATAGTAACGTGCTGCATGAATATGTACCAGCAAATAATAAACTCCATTTAAAATTCAGCCTAGTGCTCCAAGCAAGGGCTGTCACCGGTAGAAACAGTTCTCAACAAAAGACTTGCAGCCGTGCTGGAAGGCGACACCTTCTGTTTGATGTCCTCATACTGCTGGAGTCAATTTACTGATACAGCTTCCCTGCTCTGCTGTCTGGGCTTTCTATATTTCACAATACGTAAACATTGGAAGAGCAAAGCACTTTCTCTATCAGAGGAAACACAATCTCGACTGAATATTTTTTGTCTATAGTATACTGTGGAAGTCTGTTTTGATTTTGGGTTCTGCCTCAGTTTATCTTATTGTACCAGCACAAACTTTTATGCTGGAATACAGACACTAGCACATCTTAAGTTTTCTATTTTTTTAACTAAAATTTTGAAATGACAGGTTCATCTAAATTACAAGCAGCTTAAGATTTTAATTCGTACTGACAGTTAATGTGACTAGGCCATACTATCACATTGCAAAAATAAAAAAAAGTACTTTTGCCTCGAGTGCAAATATCTTAGTTCACTTGAAACAAAAGAAAAACTAATAAGTAGATTTTCAGGATGATATATGAGCTTGTTTCAAGTCCACGATTTCTCAATATCGATGAATAAGTATTTGTTCCATTGGCAGATGATTTTACGATAAGGCAATTTCCCACGATAAGTGAAATTTTCTGCCAATGTAAAAATACTTTTTCATCTATTTTAAGGAATTGTTGACTTGAAACAAGTTCATATATCTTCCTGAAAATGTACTCATTAGTTATCCATCCATTGTCTGCTGCTTATCTGGGGTCGAGTCGTGGGGGTAGCAGCTTAAGAAGGGAGGCCCAGACCTCCCTCTCCCCAGCCACTTCTTCCAGCTCCTCCAGGGGAATTCCAAGGTTTTCCCAGGCCAGTCTCAAGACATAGTCCCTCCAGCATGTCCTGGGTCTTCCCCGGGGCCTCCTCCCGGTGGGACGTGCCCGGAACACCTCTCCAGGGAGGCGTCCAGGAGGCATCCTGACCAGACGCCCGAGCCACCTCAACTGACTCCTCTCGATGTGGAGGAGCAGCGGCTCTACTCTGAGTCCCTCCCAGAGCTTTGCTTTTTGACTCAGCTCTCTCTTCTCCACGATGGACCGGTACAGGGCCCGCTTCACTGCAGACGCTGCACCAATCCGCCTTTTGATCTCCCGCTCCCTTCTTCTCTCATTCGTGAACAAGATCCCGAGATACTTGAACTCCTCCACTTGGGGCAGGACACCCCCCTTGACCTGGAGAAGGCACTCTACCCTTTTCTGGCTCAAGACCATGGCCTCGGATTTGGAGGCACTGATCCTCATCCCGGCCGCTTCACACTCGGCTGCGAACCGCTCCAGCGAGAGCTGCAGATCATGTCCTGACGAAGCCAATAGAACCACATCATTCGCAAAAAGCAGGTACGCAATCCTATGACCTTATTAGTTAGCTTTGTCTTATTTCAGGTGTCCTAAGATATTTGCACTAGAAACTAGACCAAAACTACTTGGTAAGATTTTGTGTTTATGCAGTGCACTAAGGCAGCCATTTTATCTAACAGTTAGCTTATTTTTGCCCATTCTTTTCAATTTAACTCAAATAAAGCAAACTGTATTGAATAGACTAGAATGGCATTGCATTCATTTGTAAAGTAGTCTACATGGTGGGGCGTTGTTGGCACTGCTGCCTTGAATTCATGTATCAGTCAATCACCATGCCAACAACGCCACTGTTAAAAATCTGGACTTAAGGCATTTTCTTGTTCATTTTGTTGCATGTTCTCATCAAGCATGCATGAGTTCTGTCTGGGTGCTCTGACTTCCTGTCAAGTCCAAAACAAGCATGTCAGATCAAGTGGTTCCTCCAAAGTTCCCTCAGGTTAGCGTGTTTGGATGGTCGTTGTGTTTTCCTGTGATGAAGTGCCGAGCTACCCAGGGTCTCGCCCAAAGAACGCTTGAGGCACCAGCCTCTAATCAATGGATGGGTAGAGTAAGATGCACCGAATTGAATTAAATTAACTATATTGAAATAAATCAAGTTAAATCAGACCACACTAAACTAGACTGAATTGAACTAACTGAAATTAGAAGACATTGAATTGAAATAAGCAAAGCTGAACTGATCCTGTCATGGGCTATCAACCAACAGGATGTTCCCTGGTTCTTGCCCAGTTACTCTTGGCGACCCTCTGTATTGACAAAGAAATGAAATGTAATATGTCTGAAGTGAACTAAGTTAAACTAAATCAAACTGATTTGAAATTTTCTCTGTGTGAGTGCATCCCTCCAGTGAGGTCTCCGCAGGGAGTCTAAGGACCGTCATAATGAGACACCTGAACTGCCTCAACTGAGTCCTTTCAGTGTGGAGAAGCAGTGACTGCCTTGAATTCATGTATCAGTAAATCACCATGCAGCCTGTTAGTTACATTGAACCAAAAAATGTGATCATTCACAGTTAATTTATGATTTAATCTTTGGTTTAATTATATTTCATGTTGCATCATGTCATTTTAAAATAGATTTTTCCCTTAATAAAACCCACAATGCTGTTATACTTTTTAAGACTACCTGTTTCACATTAAAATTTGTTGGATCATGTGGCACAATGAAAACGAAACAAAAAAAGACTATATTTAATAATATAACAAGTTTTTTTAGTAAAATCATTTAACATG
The DNA here is from genome assembly GCA_903067055.1 of Poeciliopsis paucimaculata. Lineage (NCBI taxonomy): Eukaryota > Metazoa > Chordata > Actinopteri > Cyprinodontiformes > Poeciliidae > Poeciliopsis > Poeciliopsis paucimaculata. Next base: position 15,178 of record CAEGAD010087969.1, read on the forward strand.
TGATTTTACTAAAAATCACATTATATTATTATTATAATCATATAATTTATGATTATAATTCATAAAAACCAACAGGTCTGTAGGCTTGCATAGGATGAAAAGGAAAAATACATTATGCATCAATATTCAATCCAGGCTCTCTTCTCTTTTCAGTCTACTCTTGCTCCCCTCTGTGTCCGCCTTTCTGTGGGCTTCCGTTTCCATTCAAACAGTCAAATCTATCCTTGTTTCATCTGGTTGACGGTGTATGACTCACATACTGCCGTGCCAGAAGAGCTTGTTGAGTTATGCAAATGGCTACCAAGTGGCAAAGCTGTTTCAAAGCTGCTAAAATAAACACTTGTGCGCATTAGGAGAACAAAGCATGCAGTGGGGAGAAGTTATGTTCTTCCATCCAAAGCCATACAAAGGATGTTAACGGAAGTTTAACTTTGTCATCAGACAGAAACATGGAAACTGTCACCAGCAGCTCTGAATCAGTGGAGTTATTTTCCAGTTGGAAGATTTAAGGTTAACCCTTTCAGAGTCACAGTACAACTTTGTCATGTGTCCTTGACAAAATGATCATTCACATTTTCTTCTGCGTTGAAGAGCACCGAGATTCATTGTATCAGCAACAATGTAACAGGCAAATGGAAAACACCACCCCCCCCCCCCCCAAAAAAAGTTGGAAATAATAAATAAAAATAAAATGTAAATTGCATGTTGATTCTACAAAATATGGAAGTCTATGGCTATGTATAGATGACCGTAGGAAGTGAAGCTGAAAGAGGTGTATTCACGTTTAAGGGGAAGCGAGATGCATAGATAAACATTCCCAAATTGGGAATGTTTATTACAAGCTATTCTGTTCCCAAATAGCTTGTAATAAAGAGATCTTCAGCAACAATGCGGTTTCAAAGTGTTTTACATAATAAAAAAGTAATGAAGAGATCGTCATTACTGGTACTATTTACTAAGTTACTGTATAGCACTTTAAAAGCACTTTTTGCACTTTATTTAGCATTGCACTTAAGCATAGATTTGCACATGAATAACAATTTGCACTTAAGAAGTTTTAGCTGTATCTTTTGAGCATTTTTAGTGGTTAGCATGCAGCCTTTGGTTCTGGACTCTGCACAGGTGGCTGCTTGTGAAAGGAGCTAGAGATGAGCCATCTCTAGCTCACCCCAGGCTTCGAGGGGTGAACAGAGTAAAAAGGGGGAGTGTCAGATGAACCCCCCCTATTGTCTACTAACCCGTTGTCTTGCTGAAAACCACAGACTGTGGTGTTGTGGTGTTTCATTATGAATTTATGACAAGACATCAAATAGTTATAAAAAGTAAGTGGAAATGTTTATATTTGGTAAAAGGTATTTTATTTAAATAGGTGTAGATTGGTGAATTGAGATCCCCTGTTATTTAAAGGTGGTTTGGTCTGTCACAGCTGTCACTATTTAAGGCTGCAATTTCACCTGTGAAATTGTTCTTGATCCTGTGAGAAGAATAAACCACTGCTGTTTCCACCTGACTCTGCCTCAGCTTTTCATCCTCACTGTAAAATCCAGCAGCAAAAGGCCGCCTTGTTACACAGCTGAACTGTGTCTCTGCTGTCTCCACACACACAGTCACTGCCTTAAAGGAAAACGCTGCTGCCCCTGCTAATGTTTGCCTATGACACATAGAAACAGCATGGTTCAGTTCAAAGTTTCCATGTCTGTACTCTCCACTCATGAACACAGTTGTTTAAAAGGGTTCATGCAGAGTAGAGGCGGTTCTGGTCCATGTTTACTAGGGCAGACAGGGTGGAGCCAGTAATGTTTTCATAGGTGCACAGAACAAGATAATGAAACAAAAAACGTAGTCATAATGTCATAATAATGACATAAACATATGTCATTATTTGGTATATAAAGTGAGCCATGGACCATTAAAGGCCATTTCAGCTCCAGAGCAGCTTGTTGCAGAACCCTGATCTGATCTGACATAAGAAATCTGTAATATCTAAATACAACTGAACTAAATACATTAAATACAGCTAACACTTTCAACTTTAATCCATTATTCAAGTTAATGTGAAGGTAAAAATGAAATTGTCAAAGGCCTTTTACTTTTGTTTTATGGATGATCTGCATGTCATTTGCTGACCTGTATGTGGCTGCTTATTGAAGGGGTAGACTTAATTTGAACAGATCAACATTGGCCATTGAGGTACTTGGAAATTTTACCAAAGGATGAACCATGTTTGTGAATATTCACACTTCCCTTCCTGACATCTTGATTAATTCAATTTTCCCATGATTTCACACAACAAAGTGTTGTGTTTGTATTAGCATATTTAGAGCCATAATTTATCAAAAAGAAATGAGTCAATCAAATGTTTACAAAGTTATGGCATCACCATCTGGCTTACCCAAATTGTCTGAAGGGATTGTACTATTACTGTTTACTTCTGAATCTGAAGAAAGTAATAGAGTCATTTCCACATAACTTTTTTACTTTAGCTTTCAGCAAATCGAAACATGTTTAGTCATTCTAACTCTCAAAATGGGATAAGTTCAGTCTGCTGAAGTTTAGCAGCACAGTGCTTTACTATCTGCAGGCAACTAAAAAATACATTTACAGATAGATTTGACATCTCAGTCTGTAAACGATTTATGTAAAATAATGTTATCAACAGGGGTTTTGATGGTCCAAGAATGTTGAATGAACTTCTTATCTAAAGTGTACTTTGAATGACTTTGGCAAATATGATGGGTTCTTCGTTGTTGCTGTCTAATCACAAATTTTTATTCTCAAATAAATTAATATTGCATGGTTGATGACAAAATCCGGTCAACATTTCTTCTATGGTTGCAAATCTTCTGTAAACTAAGGTGCAGAGCCTGAAATGTCTCCGTTTCTGCTGACTCAGACGTTCTGCTTGCTGGTCCTGATGGATTCTCAGTCATTAACATACTCAGAGCTCAGAAGTGGTTGCTGACCAGTTTCAGAGAACACTGTTCCATCTGTTGAGGCGCAGCCATCCTCCACCTCACCCACATTTACATCTCAATCAGTGTATTCAATGTGTAAAGGAACTTTTTACTAGACGAGTTTCATTCTCTGAAATGAGTGACAAAAATATTGGACATTTAAATTAAAATCATTTTTTTTACATGCACCATTATATCATGTCATTGTACATTACTACAACACTTTAAAAAGAACAGACCATATTTTCAC
>CAEGAD010087973.1:0-25028 GCA_903067055.1 Poeciliopsis paucimaculata
TGGTCAAGAGTTAAAAGTTAGAGACGCTGGTCAAGAGTTAAAAGTTAGAGACGCTGGTGAAGAGTTAAAGTTATAGACGCTGGTCAAGAGTTAAAGTTATAGACGCTGGTCAAGATTTAAAGATATAGACGCTGGTCAAGAGTTGTAGACGCTGGTGAAGAGTTAAAGTTATAGACGCTGGTCAGGAGTTAAAAGTTATAGACGCTGGTCAAGAGTTGTAGACGCTGGTCAAGAGTTAAAGTTATAGACGCTGGTCAAGAGTTAAAAGTTAGAGACGCTGGTCAAGAGTTAAAAGTTAGAGACGCTGGTCAAGAGTTAAAAGTTAGAGACGCTGGTGAAGAGTTAAAGTTATAGATGCTGGTCAAGAGTTAAAGTTATAGACGCTGGTCAAGATTTAAAGTTATAGACGCTGGTCAAGAGTTAAAGTTATAGACGCTGGTCAAGAGTTAAAAGTTAGAGACGCTGGTCAAGACTTGTAGACGCTGGTGAAGAGTTAAAGTTATAGACGCTGGTCAAGATTTAAAGTTATAGACGCTGGTCAAGAGTTAAAGTTATAGATGCTGGTCAAGAGTTAAAGTTATAGACGCTGGTCAAGATTTAAAGTTATAGACGCTGGTCAAGAGTTAAAGTTATAGACGATGGTCAAGATTTAAAGTTATAGACGATGGTCAAGATTTAAAGTTATAGACGCTGGTTAAGAGTTAAAGTTATAGACTATGGTCAAGAGTTATAGACGCTGGTCAAGAGTTAAAGTTATAGATGCTGGTCAAGAGTTAAAGTTATAGACGCTGGTCAAGAGTTATAGATGCTGGTCAGTAGTTAATGTTAGAGATGCTGGTCAAGAGTTAAAGTCATAGACGCTGGTCAGGAGTTAAAGTTATAGACGATGGTCAAGAGTTAAAGTTATAGATTATGGTCAAGAGTTATAGACGCTGGTCAGTAGGTAAACTTATAGACGCTGGTCAAGAGTTAAAGTTATAGACATTGGTCAAGATTTAAAGTTATAGACGCTGGTCAAGAGTTAAAGTCATAGACGCTGGTCAGGAGTTAAAGTTATAGACGACGGTCAAGATTTAAAGTTATAGACGCTGGACAAGAGTTAAAGTTATAGACGATGTTCAAGAGTTAAAGTTATAGACGCTGGTCAGTAGTTAAAGTTATAGACGCTGGTTAAGAGTTAAAGTTATAGACTATGGTCAAGAGTTATAGACGCTGGTCAAGAGTTAAAGTTATAGATGCTGGTCAAGAGTTAAAGTTATAGACGCTGGTCAAGAGTTATAGATGCTGGTCAGTAGTTAATGTTAGAGATGCTGGTCAAGAGTTAAAGTCATAGACGCTGGTCAGGAGTTAAAGTTATAGACGATGGTCAAGAGTTAAAGTTATAGATTATGGTCAAGAGTTATAGACGCTGGTCAGTAGTTAAACTTATAGACGCTGGTCAAGAGTTAAAGTTATAGACGCTGGTCAAGAGTTAAAAGTTAGAGACGCTGGTCAGGAGTTAAAGTTATAGACATTGGTCAAGAGTTATAGACGCTGGTCAAGAGTTAAAGTTAGAGACGCTGGTCAGGAGTTGAAGTAGTGATGGCAGGAATAGAAAACGTACACATGTAGTTGTTGGTGGGGAAAGTCGCCTGGTCTCCTGAAACACAGAAAAACAAGACGGGCCACCCAGGAATGTTGTGCCTTTGTCATGGCAACAAACAGGACCACAGCGATGTGTCCACAGACGGGGGTTCTGCGTGGGCGCTTGTTTGTGTCGCGGTGTCGGTGTGGGACTCAGAGGAACGACTTCGCTACTGACTTTCTCCTCCTGAGACTATCGGATATATTATAAATCACAGAAAATTGCTTTTTAAATGATATTTATATTGATTGAGAGATAGAAAAAACATCCGCCTCACTCAGACATATTTTCTTGATCTTGTGTTTTCTTTTTCAAAATGGCTGCCATAGTCATCACAGTGAATATACGTATTCGCTAAAATAGGCAGGAGGAATTAGGAAGGATGGATGGATGAACTGACCAATAAATGGATGGATGGATGGATGGATTGATCAACCAACCGACGGATGGATGACAGAAAGTTTTTCTCCTCCATCTGTCAATCAGAACCAGTAACTAGATTCTATCTAGAGGCAGAATCTATTCCTTCCTCTCCTCTCCTCTTCTCTCTCCTCCCTGCGTGCCTCGGCCATGAGCTTCATCTTGGCCTCTTCTTCCTACTCATCTTGAGACGCGTCCAACCCAAACAAAGATCATGACGCAACGACTCCACATGAGTCATGGCCGCCGCATATTTACGATCCGGTGCATCGCTTCTCCTCCACCGGCGAGAAACAGCAAAAATCAAAACCCACCGGTTGCTATGGAGACCATCTGTGTGGAGCACCGCGGAGGGGAACAACAGAAATCAAACTTTCAGAAGGGGTTTTCCATGACTCTACAGCAGGGTTATAATAGTTTAGGGGTTTTCTTTGTGGCTTAGTTTTGGTTAATTCAGTCAGTTTTTAGAGTTATTATTAGTTAAAAATAAAAATATTAACACTTTTCAACCATTTCCATTCAAACAGCACTGTCGTCATCTTGTAAAACATTTAAAAAGACATAAAAAATGAATGCCGTTAAATTCTAAAAATATGTCTTCTCAAACATGACGTGAAATATTTATGTTTGTAGGAAGTGCTTTGCACGTGTCGGAGGCAGCGGCAGTTCCTGATGGGACAGGAGCGCATCTAAAACACCGACAGACGAATCGGACGTGAAGGAAATCAGAACTCGATCGATCAATCACCAAAAGAAGTTATCGATCCTTTAAAGAACATTTCTCCACAGAAAATTCAAGAACGTTTCAAGAATTTTAAAAACTTTTTCAGCACCAGAGGTAAAAACTGTGAAAATGAACTAAAAAAAAAGACAGTTTAAATTAACTATTATATATAACATTGTTATTAATAATGTCTTATGGTAGTGTTCTACATTCTTCATCAGGGAAATGTAAACTAAAATATATTTTTTCTTTTACTTTGAAATGTCTCACAAACATAGGGCAGACTTAATTTCATCAATGTTTCAAATATAAGCCACTTTTTATTTCAAATAAACAGATTAATAAGTAATTGAGCTAGTAGGATTAATAAAAATCATTACATACAGCTCTGGAAAACATTAAGAGACCACCTAAAATCATAATTTCTCTGATTTTACTCTTTATAGGTATATGTTTGAGTAAAAAGACCATCATTCTTTTATTCCATGAACTACTGACAACATGTTTCTGAAACTCCAAGCAAAAATGTTATATTTATTTGGTCAAAATAACTAAAATGATACCGTGCTTTCAGACCTCAAATAATGCAAAGAAAACAAGTTCATATTCATTTAGAAACAACAATACTAATGCTTTAACTCAGGAAGAGTTCAGAAATCAGTATTTGGTGGAAAAACCAGAAGGTTTTCAATGGGTTCAGTGCAGTGGACTCACATAGACGTTGACATCAACATTACCTAGCGTTGCGTTGCCGCTCAGTGAATTGCAGTGATGTGGTTTGGGAAAGATCAGAGAGAGTTGAGCAGCCTGAACTGAAGCCAGTGCTGATGACGACAGGGGGACACACCCTTTAAACAATACACACACTCACACACTCACACACAGACACGCAGTCGTGTTTTCATCACATTGACTTCCATTAATTTGTACAACCTAACCCTAACCCTACACCCTAAACCTAACCATCACAGACCGAACCACCAACCCCGGATAAACTGGAAGTGGGTGGATGGATGGATGGATGGATGGATGGATGGATGGATGGATGGATGTCAAAAAGTGTTTTGTAAAATGTCTACTGAAGTACTGAGTAACTATATATCATTTAATATTTAAAAATTACATCATCAAATGGAACAAAATTTAAAGTTAAGTGGGAATTTTGGTATTTTAAGGACCAAAATGAAAATAATTCTTTTAAGTAAAAAAATAAAATAAAATTAGGCAAAATATTTTTTTTTGGCAGTTTATTTTAATTAAAAACCTTGACAAAAACTCCAGGTGCGTCACTGTGTCTGGTGAATTTTTGTTTTTCATTCAGTGGGCAGAAAATCCAGAAATTTTACTCAAGAGTAAAAATACTTTATAATAAAATTACCCTAATCACAGCGTAGTAAAAATACTCCTAAAGTAATTTTTTTTTTTTTTTTTTTTTTAAAAAGCTACTCAAATAAATTAGTTTAACAGAGAAACTAGACTAAAGTTACTTGGTAGGATTTTGTGTTTTTGCAGTGCTGGAAAGCAGTTTGCTGCGTTTAGACGTCCCATCTTTCCCTTGCCGTTGTTTTCTGCCGATGGGTGTGTCCCTGAACTCCCCTCAACCCTCCATGTTGCTCTTCATCAGACCTCCGGTTTAACCCGCAGAGGCTCCGTCAGACATTGTGACATCATGCTGCATCTCTGAGCTAAACGACAGAGAAACCACTTCACAGCTGTGATGTGGCGAACGACAAAGTTGCACGTTGGCCAAGAAAAACCCAACGAGTTTGTTTCCATCTCTGTGGGGAAAAGACTCAGGATCCTGTCAGCTGGGTTTGTGCTGCTGCAGGAATGAACCAGGAAGAGATGGAGGAAGCAATCTGGGTGAGACGAGAGTCAAAGACGACGTGGACGTTGCTTCAGATTTCTGACAAAAACAATAATAGCAACTCCGGACTGTATAATAAACAAATAAACATCCGACTGACCTCCTGATTGGTGACATAACCACTTTAACTCATAGAAGACGAAATTGGCCTTTAAAGTGGATATAAAACCAATTAATCGCATGATTAATTAAAATAACCTCAATAATTTCCACTTGCATGATTTATTGTTTTTCTCTTTCAACCACAAACTGGATAATAAAAGTCTTCAGTTTGGCGTTTTGGTCATGACTCACTTTATCTGTTGTTTCTTTTGTTTTGTGTATTTATTTTGGATATTTAAAATGTCTTTCAGTTCATTAGAGATTAAAGCTTATTGAAATTTGAGAATGTGTTTTGAAGTTATTGTTTATCGCAATAACTTCTGGGGCAGATAAAATTAGTTATCTTTGGTACCTGTCAGGTAAAGTCTGGGTAAAGAAGAGTTAAAAAGGAATCAGATTACTCCCAACAGGAAACTTTAGAAAGCTTTCAAAGTTAACAAATGTTACTATGGAGATTTTTGTGATCCTTCTTAGATAATGAGATTTTAGTCTGCTCAGTTCTGACTATTTTAAGGTGCTTTAGAGCCTCTTGTCACTTTAAACCCAAATAAGCTGCTGCTGGCCACGCCGCCCAACTCAACGTTTACGTTCGCATGTTAAAATGGCTGCAAACAGATGCACAATTATTCAACCGTAGATCTTTGAGAAGCAGAAGTAGAGCCTCCTGCACAACCAACAACAATGCAGCAAGTGGTTTCCGGGTGGTAAGTCAACAACAAAACACATGTCTTTTCCGTCGAACAATCTGCAGGTTTTTGAAATGGCTCGCTTTCCAGACACTAAAAGCCATTAACTTATTGCAAAAAGAAAAGAAAAAATACAGCTGGGTGTTTTTTAAAGTGTTTGGGCTGTTTTTAGAAGCAGTAGAGACACAAATAGAAGCACAAAAACATAATAGGTACCTTTAAATGTTCTCAGAAGGATAAATAAAGGTCTGAGACCTTTTTTTAAGCTAGAAACTGCGTTTAATTACGGGTTGAAGTAAGACTCCCCAGGAGGAGAAGGGTAACGTTTGCCAGCACTTCTCAGAGTTCAAGTGAGTTCATGTGATGCAGAGACAGACAGGCTTTTAGCGGGTGGGGCAGGTATGACCGAACAGTAATGTCCTGTATTAGCGGAGGAGGGAAGCTGAGCTCTAATGTCACTCGGCTGAGAGAAACTCACTGCCTGAAACCTGAAGTTATCCGCTCAGTTTTTCTGCTTCCATTGAAACTTCTCAACAGGATCAAAGCATTCCTGAAGAACCGACTGTTTACTCAAACAGCTGACATCTCTTTACAGCTTTCCTTACACTCTCCAACAGAACCGCGTTATGTAATCCAGAACATGGGTCAGATGAGCAGAAGAAAAAGCCATTTCAATCTCCACCTCTCTTCCCCACAGCATGAACCAACTCGGCCAAATTTCACAGGAATGTTTTCCTCCTGTGTTTGTCCAGGGGGAAGCGTTAGGGCTGACGAATCGCTGCTCTGTGGGTCTGTCTGTCTGTATTTTGTTAATCTGGAGTAAATGGGTCCAAGTTGAGTGATGACTAAATGGTTACAGGAACTGCCTAACAATAAAACCCAAAGCTGGTACTACTGCTATCTGGATGCAACTTGTTTCAAAGCGGTTCTACACTCAATTATAATGTACCGTCATTGTTTACATCCAGATTTATTGCATTATTGATGCATGCAACAGAAAAGTTGGATTAAATGTGACAGAAAGGCGCTTTGAACACCAACAGGTAAACATGTGACATAAAAGGTATAAGTCACATTGCTTTGGGGAGATGAATATATTGGAATTGGCCCATTCAGACAGCAGGGAAAAACTTGGACGTGTGTCGCATATGGCCAAAAACAAAATTCAGATTTGGGTCAGGCTGCATTAGAAAGACTCCAGACTTGACTTAGATTTGTCCTCTGAAGACAAAAGGCTTGACTTGACTTTAGAACAAACTCGACCACACAAATTTTGTTCAAACCAAACCAAATTTTGCATAAAATGACATAATGTCTGGCTGTATTTGTCTTTCCTGGATAGTAATCAATAAATGTAATTTGAAGAAGATTCTGTCCAACACTCTGACTCAGGATATTGTCTTGAAGGATGTCTGACCTCATGTGTGAAACTGTAAATGAAAAGGTGAAGGGTTGGTTTGTGGTTCTGCAAGCCCAGACTGAGGACCAGATGGTTTCACCAGAAAACTGTTTATGTCCTGTGGGAAAAGAAGTGGGCAAGGCTGTGAGCGAAAACACCTGACTAATCACTAAATCTGCTTTGAAACCCATACAGACTGAGATCTGAGTAACTGGTTATGATTAGACTAAACTGGTGCAAAACCAGTAAACTATAAAGAGAATGTAAAATGGAATGAGATTTTACTTGCCAAACGTTGAACAGACCAAAAATGTCTCACTTTTAATGAAAAGGCCTAAACGTTGGGGTTAAAAATTAAGCTAGGATATGAGGTATTTAAGAATAAAATATTCAAATTTGCAGATGAGGTTCAAGGTGAGTTTAGCAGCCAGTCGGTGGTGATGCAGACATCAAGTGGCAGCCATGAAAGTGTTCTATTGGTGTAACCTCTTTAATCCTTCTAGGAGATGCAGGATCATCTGCTAAACTAAGCAGTCCTAATGACAGCCGAGATCCAACGGCGTGTCAGGAATAGCAGCAGGAGTCAGTGTGCAGTGCTGCTCTGCTGCGTAATGCCTTCAGAGCAGCAAATCAGCAACACAGCTGGAGTAAGAAGTAACAAAATATATTATACCTGCTGATAAAACCTTTAAAAAGAGTCATTCCAATTAATAAAGATGAGTAGCATGATCTAAAGCCAACCGTCTGATAATTGGCATTCCAGAAATTCCTTTTAAACTAATTTAACTGATGTAAGGCTGAAACGATTAATCGTGATTAATCGATTACTGAAGTAATCATCAACTAATTTAGCAATCAATTACTTATTAACTGGCTATTTATTGAAGAATAAAACAATACATTCAGAGTAGCAGTTAAGCTAAAAGTATACTACAAAAAGATTTTGCATTTCAGATAAACATCTTTGTCAATAAATATTTTTTAGGTAAAAATCGGTAAGTGGCGGTTTTAGCTTCACCTGGTTCAGATTTACTAAAGGATTGTTTATTTTCTTAATTTAAAAAGTTGTTTCTAAAAATGTTTCTAATATTGTATAAAGAAGGTTTAAGTGGCTAAATGGAAAATCTGTAGAATATGCCATTTTTCATACGATTAATCGATTAATCATCAGAATACACAATAGATTAATCAATTATTAAAATAATCGTTAGTGCAGCCTTAAACTGATGTTCCTTTTTAAAAAGATTTTGTGGCGCTAAAGGCATGTTTCAGACAGGAAAGGGTAGCAAAGGTAAGAAGTTGAATCTCAGACCAACAACCTACCACATCACCATTACCCTACAAGCTGACCTAAGCATTTTTTAACAATTTTACCTCATTTTTATGAATAAAAGTAAAATTTAAATTTGCAGAGAATGATTTACGTTAAAAAAAATCTTCAAAATGATTTTCTAGTAAATCAGGAAATGCAAGTCTCCGTAACAACTGGCGGACCTCACTAACACCTCACAACCATCACAAACATGGTAGACCATCTCTATCAGTCTGAGTCTTTAAACAGGATAACAGTCAAACCCACATGTCTAAATCGACACAGAAATCGTTAACCAGACACATAATCAACAGACTTCTGCAACCATTTCAGTCCCTTAGGTCTAAATCCTAATAAATTTTTAAAAAAAAAACCTGTAGGTTGAATCAGACTCTGCAACGTGAGACATCGATAACAGAGGGGAAGAAGTGGTGAGATGAAAGATAGGAAACAGTTTCCAGGTAACAACAGTAAGCAAAACAGTCAGAGTAAGACAGAACAGCCAGGAAATCAATGCAGAAAACTGTAACTATGGTCAGACAAAGACCAGCAAGAGACTGACTGCTCAACAACAGAAGGGATGAATTTACTAAACAACATTTACCTGCAATAAAATACTTCAGTTTTTAATTAATCAATTCTATTTGTGAAGCAGCCTTCATACTAAATATTACACTGAGGTGTAGCACTTAATTTCAAATAACAGTCTTTGTACTAACTTCTAGTGCTTCAACTAAGGATTGTTTAGATCAATTAATTAATCGGGTACGGAGATTCGGCAGATGTTCATGTATGCTATTTCTGTGCAATAATAGAAATGCATTAAAAGATACAAATGAACAATCGTTGATCATTTGTAGCAAATGTTGCGTCTTCAGCTAATATTTCCAACATCTACATGTGAAAAGCTCTTTCTGCTCGCCTTAACATCAGTATTGAGTATGGCTAATCCATTGATTACTTTTGGATTAAACGATAAATAATTGGATAGTAAAAGATCTTCAATAGAATGGTTTTTACAGAATTGGACCCAGTTGAATGTAAAACTATACCAGTTAACGACTAACCGGTTAGTAAATTAGTTGACAATAATATCAATAATCAATTAATTACGATTAATCTGATTAATCCGTTTCAGCCCTACCAACTTTCTTCCAGAAATGTTAATCTCCAAATGACCCACTGTGTCAACTTTATTCCTACTTTGAATAGGACACTAGAACACAGCTTATTTTATTCGAGCTACACCATATGGTCAACAATTCAAAAGGGCTGAATGATACGGCTAAAAAACGTGTCACGATATAAGCATTTTGTATGAGTTGATATAGATAATTATTGATAAATTTTTGTTTTAAATCTGCAAAATACTGCCAAAGCGGTGGTGTGACCTTTCTTGTTTTATCCACAGTTTTCCCTTCACGCCGTCGTTTTTTGTTTTTAAGCAGTTATGAGGCAGAACAGCTTAAACAGCTGCACCTGTTACTCAACACGTTGCTAGGTAACCACAGAGTGAGTAATTTGTTGCTAGGTAACCACAGAGTGAGTGAGGTAGTTGATGCCACCAGCCTAGGTTGGCTGGTCGTCACAGGTTGAGCAGCTAAAGTTTTCCTCTGCTTACATCTCCCAGAATGCTGTGCAGTTCTGGATCAGAACCTATTGAACTTATTGAATATTCCATCAGACGTATTAACTATTGATACTGATCACGAGTCTACCGCGATACATATTATTGATTTATTGTTCAGTCCTACTATTCAACTACAAGCTGAACTTAACCGTCATAAACCATAAAGTCCATCTTCGTCTTCAGACTGAACAAAATCCCAATGATGGAAACTGTTTTCTAGCAAAAGTCTGTTAAAAGTCTCTGAGTGCAGAAGGGCCGGGGTGGTGCAGCGCTGTCCAACACCGGTCTCTAAGGAGGGTGACGCAATACAAGGCGGGAGGGGATGCTGAGAGGAGAAGAGGCACAGATATGTTGACTATTACAAACTCCGGCCCCCTCCACCTCCGCCGTGTCCACTGCAGCCCCACCCAGCGCTGAGGCCCATCTGGAGCGCCTCGTGACCCGGCTGATTAAAAGCAGTTGGTGAGATACGCCTACAGGAATGCAGAAGCCGCAGAAAGGGCCCTGAGTGAGTGTGTCTAACTCTCTGGCTGTGCACGCCGACTCTATTTACTCACATATATGTGGGCGTGCAACCACTGGTGCGTTTAGATCGTGTGTGGGTACAAAGTCACATGACCGCCAGCGCCAATCGGCAACCTGAGTGGCGACGATGAATGAATCACTTTTTATTTTGAGGTTTCGTACTTTCCAGAAAGACATTTTCTGTCCTGTTTGAGTCTATTTTGAAAGTTTAACCACTAAACACAAAAGAAAGCATCACAACAGTGATTGCATATGTAATTAGAATCTATGGGAATAAAATGAAAGGATGAATGGAAAACACTGGAAACCGGACAATAGTGCTTCAGTAAGCATAATGATGGATGGATGGACGGATGGTCAGATGGACAGATGGATGGAAAACCTTCAGAAATCATGGAGGAACATTGATCGTGGCTCCAACTCATCTCCTATGTAAGAATCCAAACCATTTCCAGCCTCAGGAGCTTCCAGTCACTTATGTTAATTTTAAAATATCAAATACTAAAGGTCACTTTGAATTTATGCTGATAATTTTACAACAGAACGACTATAAATAGATATGGAACAAAAAAAGTGAGAAGGCAGAGAAGAAAACTGAAAGGAGCGAAACAAGGACAGAAGGAATCGAGTTTCTAAACTCCTATATTTCGCAGGTTCTTCCATTTCCCAAAGCTCCATCTGTTTCTAATTCCAACTTACCTACTGACTTCCCTGGCTGCGTAGCGAATTCCTGGTTAAACACAAACCAGGCAAATCAGTGCATGACTAAAGAGCCCACGATGGATCTTTACTGCTTCCCTCCATCCAGCGGCTCCTCCACGCGGTTAATGCCAGACCTAACATGTGTTTAACGATGTAATTGAATAATGAAGAGATGAGAGACGAGGATGGAAACCACACGGCCGAAGCATACACCGAAACGCTGTCAGAAGAGCACAATGCGGTGAGGCCGGTATAGCTTGGTTTTAAAGTCCTGTTTTTACGAGTTGTGCGGCGGTACAGCTGTCAGCGACACTTTCGTTATCGTTCACAACTAAATCCTGACTTCCATGCCTCCGTCTAGGAAACTGGTTAGGAGTTTTCATGTCAGAAAATGGTATCCATGATTCAGGCATTATATGTCATAATGAAGCATTGACTGGAAAACTGGACCGAAGTTTCATATATACAGTTGATGGTTTTTGGTTCATATGAAATGAAAGATTGCAAAAGTGCATTATAAATTTACAGAAGACACAATGGACTCTCTGCGACAGACTGCCGACCTGTCCAGGGTGACCCCGCCTCTCGCCCGGAACGTAGCTGGAGATCGTCACCAGCAACTCCCGACCCCGTTAGGGACAAGGGTGAAAGAAAATGGATGGATGGATGGACAATGGACTCTGGAACCTGCAAAACAATGACTGGTTCTCATGTTGGTGCAGATCTTCAACTCTACACCTGGTTTATTAAAAACCAAAGACAACAGAACAGGAAGTGGATGGATGGATGGATGGATGGATGGATGGATGGATGGATGGATGGATGGATGGATGGATGGATGGATGGATGGATGGGCAGATGGATGGATGATGGACAGGTGGATGGATCGACAGATAGATGGATAAACAGACAGATGGGCAGATGGATGGATGATGGACAGGTGGATGGATGGATGCCAGGTTTTCCTCAGCTAATAACGAGTCTCTTGTCCAATCAGCTGATGGAAACAGTAAATCCTTCTTTACGCCAGTGAGACATTTTCCTTCCTCCTAGTTCATTGGGTCGCAGTTTGAAGAAAAAGCAGCCAAAGCAGCCGCAGTCCTGACAATAATTCCAGAAACTGAACCCTTTTAATAAAAAATAACATTGCAAAACCAAATTCCACTGAAAATGTGCACAAAGAAATCATCTGGCGAATGGGTCAGAACTCAACAATCCAGGCCAGGACAGCCCCACCCCGGCCCAGCTGGAAGAAATAATGGACTACTCTTCCCTCCCCATCTCTCTGCACTTCACATCTCACAGCATAACATTTCTATCCACGGACTTTTTCTAATTTACTCTGCTTTAATTTCCTCTGATGGTTTAGTAATCATTAGCTGGCAGCGCAGCGGCGAGGGTGTGGCGGCTGTGTTCTCCGTCTCCACAGTAAACAGCCAGTCAGCTTGTGAGCCACTTGCTCTGGCATGCAGAGGGGGCCCTTTAAAAAATTAAAACCAAAAGAAAAACACATGGATGCCATTTGTGAAAACTGGTTGTAAAACAACATGTAAACACAGAAATGTAAAGTTCTGCAGGGAAATAACCTTTTGAGTAGAGTGTTTTCACCTCTGGCACTGTCAGGCTCATTTTAGCTGCCATTCATCACCAGTAGCTGCGTTTCCATTACAAGTGTGCTCAAAATTTTGTCTAAAAAACACAATTTCACAATTGCGATATTTCCTGTAAATAAGAAACTTAATTGAAACCATGTGAAAAAGTTTGTTCACGACGAGATAAGTCATTAAAAAAATTCATCTTCATTGTTTCCACCAATATTAACATCCTGTGTAATAATAACACAAAACAGTGTTGCCATTGCAATTTTATGAAATACACTAACTTATTCAACTTATTTGTTCACAAAATAAGTCGTTAAAAAACATGTTGCATCATTATCCTCCAAACACATCTTCTTTGTTGTTTCCTTCAGAAGTAACATCCTGTTGCTGATCACACGACTCAAAAAAAAATGTTTTGCAGAATGCACTAATATCGACACAGCCGAAAAACCGCTTCATCATAACGCAAAATTAGTTTTTCTGAAATTGCTGTGTTTCTATGAACTTCACTGTCAGTCTCAGTTTAGCTGCAATTCATCACCGCCAGGAGTGTGTCCATTACAAATATGCTGCAAACTTAGCCAATACAATACAATTTTGCAATTTCAGTGTTTCCTCTAAATAAGACACAATTAACAATCACGTGTGAATAAGTTTGTTCAAGCGATAAGTCATTAAAAAACACACCACACCATCATCCTCCAACCACTTCCTGTCGTCTTCTTTGTCGTTTTCACCAGTAGTAACATGATGCCATGACTAACATACTAAAAAGTACTAACAAAAACAGACTGAAAACACGTTTTTCTCACTAGGACAAGGCTAACATTAAAAATAAGGTAATCAAATAGAAACAATATTAAAAATATGCTGAATCAAATTTTGGTCGCAGAAACAAAACTGGTTTTATACTGCTAATATTTCCCAAAATGCATGCAACCCTTCCTGTTCCTCCTTTTTAGAAACATTTCATATGAAAGCTACGAGAAAAAAAGGTGTCGTTCCCTGGTTTTACTGACTGACATGAGGACAGGTCAAGCGGTTTGTCCTCTGGAAGCAGCAGGGTGTGAGAGGATAGAGCGGCCGACCGACACACACCAGTGGTGCATAGATTGTCTGTCAGGACTCTGCAGAGGGATTATTCAACCCTCCAATCCTCACCATGCTCTCACTGTCATGCATGATGTAATCGCTCCTTTATGTTTGAAACCTAGGAGCAGAACAGACAGGAGCGCTGAGGAAGAGAAGAAAATAACGTGGGATGATGGAAACAACAAGCCACTATATGTTTTATTAGTAGTGTCAAAGAGGGGATAAGTAGTTCAGGGAAGAAAATACAGAGAAATCCCTGCAAACACGGCACCACCCTCTGGTGATGTTCCCATCAGCTCTGTCTGCAATGCAGCAAAGAGCTGCATCTTTTCCAACCTTATTTTGTCAAGCGGGCTCAGCTGCATTTACTATCATCCCGTCACCAACGCGCCATCATTCCTCTGCGTTACCAAGGTTACAACTCCACAGATGAGTCTGCGCTCCTTGGTTTCGCCAAGACCGAGCACCTGAAAACCCGAAAAGATAAAAGCGGCGTCAGCGGCGGTGGTGGCCGCAGTGTGTTTACTGCGGCGCCGCCGTGCACATATGTCGCCAGGATTAAGTGGCTCTGTGTGGAGGGGGAAGGGTGTTGTTGTGAATCAGCATTCTGTTCACGCCTCTTTTCACTACAACCGCTCACCCACAATGCAGCGCTGCAGCAGAGATGATGCAGCAGCTAGGTTCAGCACTCTGGGTTTAAAACGTGACCTATTTGTTACGCTTTGACTTTTCTAAAAAAAAAAAAGGAATGCATCACTAGGCATGTCACAATAAAGTTTGCTAGGCGATAAATGTGTCAAAAAGTTATTGCGATAAATGATAATATTGTAGTTTTGAGATAATTTTCACATAACATAACGATAATGTCATAATGAAAGAACACATTCTCAAAAATAGTTAAAATTATCATGAACACTAAACACCGGAACTGTAATACGTTTCCATACCTAAAATAAACAGAAACGACAAATAAAATGAATGATAAAGGGCTAGTTGCAACAAAGCAACAAACTGAACATTTTTAGAAAAACAATAAAATATGCAAATGGAAATTATAGAGCCCATTTTAATTCATCATGCGTTTAGTTGAGTTATTGCTCATTGTGACAGGCCTTCCATAAAACAAGTACAAAGTAATGCAGAATTGTAAAATCTAAAGAATTTGGTGCACATTTATGTGATTTTATTTACAACACGTAAATAAAATCAAGGACAAAAAGTTTCAGATGTCAGGGTGTTTCCACACCTGAGAGTCTGGTAGATTCGGTTTAATTCGGGATGAAACATTGCAACATTTGTTACATTTTCAGCTGGTGCAGTTCGCTTTCACACTGCACTGGGTCAAATGAACCAAACTCTTCAAAAACCTGCTTATCCTCCTAAACTTTCAACACTCTATAATGTTCAATTTCGTCACTGGAAACTGTTGGGATGCAGATTTGTTTTAAAAATATTTGAAATTTTTTGCTGAATTTGTTGCCTCTGCATGCCAAATGCTTGAGGTTGAAAATGAAGCTAATAATTTGGTTGCTTTCTCTAATTTGAGCATTTTAGGATTAAAATTTGAACTGAAACAGTGAAAAAACCCCAGTTTATTTTCAGAATTTGGTAGACTGTTTGACTGGGGACCAAAGTTGCAACATTTGTTACATTTTCAGCTGGTGCGGTTTGCTTTCACACTGCACTATGATCTATACTCACTGAAAAACCTGTTGCAAATTAAACAATTTTTTGATTTTCTTAAGTAAAACAATTTCTCTCAAATCCCAGGGTCTGACACTTAATATAATAATAATCAATCAGTTAGAGCACTTAACCCAGACTTTGTGTGCAAACATTAACGCGTCTCAGTGGGGGGCATCACTCTGGTTTAATGCTTCACTGCAGCAAAACAACTGATTCTACATTTATTGCACGAACCAGAATATACCTCAGAAAGAATTATTTAAAAACTCAACAAAATCACATTTTCTCTTTTGGCTGGAAGTTTTTCCTGTCTCATATTTCCATTACTTTAATACCAAGAACAGTGAAGAATCTTGACTAAACTACACTTTTATGATAAGCAGGTTTTGGTTAATGGATAAGACACTTTAAAGTCTGGTAGTTTCTTAATATGTGTGTCTGAACTTCTGCAACCAGGTGAGACACAAAGCACCAGAATTGCAAATAATTTTCCTCATTTTGAGAAAAAACTCATAACATTACGAGAAAAAATGAATAAGACAGTAAATCCAAAATATTAGAAGAATAAATTCATAATATTATAACAATAAATTCGAAATAACATGAGAATAAAGTCAAAATATTTCAAGCGTAAAGTCATAATTATGCGAGAATTGCCACAGTGTCACCAGTATAAAGTCATAATATTACCAGAATAAAACAAAAATTATGAAAGTAAATGTCCACAGACGACACAAAGCACAAAGTCACTGAACGGTGCTAAAGGTCACAGACAGAGATGGAGGTACAGCTCAGGAAAATGTGATTTTACTGCAATATTTATGGTAAATATTGCTTTGGCTGGATTTTCTACATACTTTCAGCTAATATAAGGAATGTTCATCCTCTTGTGAGAACAAGTCTGCGGTCATTTGCAATTTAATCTGCAAAATGTGTCTGCAGAGATAAAATACACTTTTGATATTACTCTAGGACTGTAAACAAATAAAATGTGCAGATTATCAGGAGGAAAAGACAAATACTCCCCTTCCCCCAACTACTTTGAGATGCTAATAAACGTGGCAGCAGGAATAAAGGATGGATGGAGCGAGAGGACAGAAAGGAAGACACAATGCAGCGGTGAACCGACACAAGTCGACACTGAAACACAAAATCAATCTGCAGCTCATTGTCCCTCTGAGAGGAGGACGGGAAAATAGACGACTGAATATCAGTTTAATCCGAATATGAGAACTCAAGAGAAACGGAAGTGATGCTTTAATATTCACATGAAACATTTTAACATAAACAGAACGAATTAAAGCGGTGAGTCCCAACACTGTGGATGGATGGATGGATGGATGGATGGATGGATGGATGGATGGATGGATGGATGGATGGATGGATGGATGGATGGATCCCCAAACTTTTAGAGGAAGCAATGAACTAACCGATCCCCTTATTTAAATAAGAAACATCCCAAAAAGCGTAGAGAAGAGAAGTGTCGGTTTGACAGAACCGTCACATGTCGGGTGGACAGAACCTTCCTGTGTCCGTCATTTTCCCCTCCCTGCTGGGTGTGTTTCCTCTCCTGTGGCAGGTCCAACCCCCACATGCCAGATCTCAGAGCAGAACGTCCCAAACAAAGGAACGGACCTGCACACGGCGCTCTTCCTCCGCCCAGACATCACCTCAGACGACCCCCAGGAGATGGAGGGCAGGTGGGCCAATCAGAGTCCCCCGGGGTTCCCCTGCCCCGATGCAAGCAGTCTCTCCAATAATTGGTTTTCTCATCTATGAATTATTAATCCGTGTCGCTGTTTGAGGTTTGGGCCGGCTAACTCGGCCCCCAGAGCCATCTTACGTGTGTCCTTCACAAGGAAAATAACAATAAGAGTTTAAATTGAATAACTCTTCCATCATTTTTCAGTTTAGCTTTTGACAGATTCTTTGTATTTTAGACAGGTTAGTTAATATTCCAGTTAAAAGGGAATATCACCAATTTCAAATATATGCAAAATTATGCAAAGCCTCACTGGACCTTCAAGTTGCAGAATAAATGTTTATTTAAACGTAAAAAATATATATATATATATATAAAATTATATTAAGGCAGCTGATTCTCATCTAAATCAGGTAAGCTCTAAACTCTAAATATTTACTTATCAATTATTTTGATGATTAATCGACTAATCAGATAAAAAATAGGCACATTCTGTTGATTTTTGACTATTTTTAGTTGCATTAGAGGATATTTTTAACCGGGTGAAGCTAAAACTTCCACTTAAGGAGTTTTTGGTTGAACATATTTACAGAAGTTTTTTCTTAAGTGTAAAATGTATATATTTTTTACAGTTTAGGCTTAATTATTGCTCTGACGGTGTGATTTCTTTAGCACATGGCTTTTTTAGAGTCTGTATACTCTTGTTAACAATTAATAAATTACTAAATTAGTAAAAAAAAAAATAATAGGTTTTTAAACAAAGGGGTGAGGGAATCTGCATTTGACCTGCTAAACACAGTTAAAGCCATAAACAGAAAGAAAATAGAAAAACATTTTATAATAACGTTAAAGCGTTTTATTTTGCCTGGGATATAAGGAAAAGGAAAAGAAGAAGCAAATCATTTCCCCGCTTGATCCTTTTTAGCAAAAGATGCATCTGCAGCTAAAAAATACTTCAAACATTCAACAACTACAAGAAAATAGAAATAAAAACATCAGGATTATGACAGAGAGCAACATTAAGACTTTTAACTCGCTCTGGGTTAAAAGCCAAAGAGAAAAAATAAAATGTTTTAAACAGACAGAAATTATCAACACAGTGTTTCATAATTTTTGTTTGGATTAAGTGATTAATATTTGGGTAGCAAAAGAGGCTGAATAAGATTTTTTTTTTTTTAATCGGATGATGTTAAAACAAGACACTTATAGAGATAGGCTGTTTATTTAACTCTAATGTAATATTTTTGTCAAAATTTGTCTTAATTACTGCTCACATGTCATTCTTTCAGAAATTGGTGTTGTTTTGAGTCTGTATACTCCAGTTAATGATTAATCGATTCCTAAATTATTTAACAATTATCTCAATAATTGATTAATCACAATTATTACAATTAATCACTTCAGGCACTAACTAAAATCTGTATATATCAGAGCTTTGCAACATACTGGGACTGTAAACCCAATTTCATTTTTCTTTCAAGTTCAGGATAATCGCCTGACTCAGAATTATGGATATTCTTGTCAGGCGGGTTTATTATTAGAGCCTTCCAGTTATTGGTGGCAGAGCAGTTGGAGCCACAGCTTCTCTCTCTCTCAGTCTCACACCAGGTGTTGGCCAGTAAATATTTCATGAGGCCTCTGTGCCGTGCTGCTGGCGCACAGAGGCTGTTTTCAGCGGCTTTCTGGAAACAGAGCCCCATCAGTTCAGCTCGCGACGCAAACAATTTTCAGCGCGGCTAAAATTAAATTAGGGGAAGGGACGGCGGCAAGACCTCTTTACTCCTCACATCGGACATTCCAGGGCGAAATTAAAAAGTGGAGAGACCGGAGGAAAAATTCGTGAAACAATGAGCTGTCTGTGCGAGAGTCCAGGGGGAAAGCCAGAGGCATGTCAGAGATACGACACGCTTGTAAGGATGCCAATCTGACTTCTGTCCACACAGACACAAGCCATCAGAAAAGATAACACGATAAAGAGCACTTTATGACAGACAGAAACCCATATCAGTGTCTCTACATGCTAATACACTTACATCATTCTGTGACCGCGTGCATTCTGTGACATGTCAGAATCAACCGCTTTGATTCTGACATGTCCTGCATAAATCAACTGTCCTAAAAAGTAGGATGGACAACTACTGTAGTGTTCAGCTGAGTTTTTTATTTATGTTTACATGCCGATTTTCTCTCCAGGAGCTAAAAGTCAAGCTGCAAAAGTGAGTTTTTATTTTGATTTTTGTTCTCCAAATCCTGCATGTTCCATTTCAAAAATAAACCTTCGATATCTACTTTTGAAGTCTTGCTTTCTCTCGCTTTCTCGCAGCCTAAATGAACTGCTACTATATCACAAAAAGCAGTTTCTTTTTCCTTTATACCTTGCTTTGAAACTACAGCTTGCAAACCACAAGGCACATATCAAATCCCAGCTAATCAACCAACTAATATCAAATTATTGATCTCCAAGCAAGCAGAAAGTCATATGTCAGGATGGTCTCAACTAGCCCCTTTTTGAAGGACAATTTTGTTTACAGAGATTCAATATCCATGTTTCTGTTGTAAGCAACAAATCAACCACATGATAAATTAAAACAAGTTTAATCATTTCCGTTTGCGTGATTTTTTGCTGTTTTCTACCAAAAACTGGATGACATAAGTCTTCAGTTTGGTTCTTTGGTCTCAACTAAACATTTTTTTGAAGGTGGATTTTGTTTACCGAGACGTCATAATCCATTTTATTGTTGTTTTGCTAATTTATCTTGAATATATAAAATATCTTCCAGTTCTGGTGTTCATTAGAAGTTCATATTTGAGAGGGTGTACTGCTATTGCCATTATATTAAAGTTTATAGCAATAGCTTCTGGGACAATTTATCATCCAGCAAAATCATTAAAAGTTGCACAACGTTTTAGATAACATCAAAACACCTAAATATCAATCACTCTATAACAGCAGTGATGGTGTAAAGTCAAAGTATTTTTAGAAAAGGTCATCATGGGGTGAGAATCTCCTATTGGTTGGAAGTTGAGAGAGTTTAATAGGGTTAGTCTTGCAGGTTGCCATAAGAAACTTGCTTCTATTGCTGATCTTGACAGATTAGCTCCTTGCAAATGAAGTAATTTACATCCCCTTCTCTGGTTTCTGTGTTTAGAAATTATCACAATACTGGACTCTGTCCTCTGAGTTAGCTTTTACCAGTTGTGGAGTTAAAAACCTACTGGTAATACTTTATGGAAGTTGTTCCCGACTAAAGAAATTCAAATGAAACCACCCGAAGCTGCATGAGGCACTCCCAGTGGACACACAGGGACACCCGGAGGTCAGCGTGCCGAGCAATCCATGGTCTCCTGTTCCACACTTCTGAATGAAGGCTGGCTATTAATAGCCCAAATGTCAGGGATGCCTTTCCTGGAGAACTCCAGCCTCTCAAAAAAAGAGGCCAGGACATTGTGAACTCATATCGCTCCCATCAAATTCATTATTTTCCTGTCATACTTCTACATATTTCTGAAAGTGACAGATTCCCAGCAGTCAGTTGTGAAGAGAGCATGTTCACCTGCGACAGAGATCAACCATGCAACTCAAACGTTTTTTACCCAAAACATTATGCTTTTTGTCAGTTTAATTGGAGTTTAAACTGGAACATAACTTAGTAAAACAATAAGTTTTTAGCTGCCCCTTTCCAAAACCTGACCTGTAGTTCTGGGTTTTTCTAGAGCGATGGTCCCCAACCCTGGTCCTCAGGGACCACTGTCCTGCATGTTTTTGATGAGTCTGGACTCCAGCACAGCTGATTCATATGATTGCATCACCTACTTTGCATTCTTTCAATTGCTGCAGAAGCCAGTTAATCACCTGTTCATTTAACCCAGGTGTACAGCAGCAGGGAAACACCTAAAACATGCAGGGCAGTGGGCCCTGAGGAGTTCACTTTAACCCAACAAAGACCAAAGTTTGTTTGCGTGCCAGGTCCCCGATTCTCACACAATGGCCACTGGAAATTCCCCCTTTAAAGATTAGGTGGGCATTGATGTTTGGATAGATACAAAACTGACACAATTTAAAGAAGAGGAAAAAAACCCTGGACAGGCACATCTTTTTTCCTGTTTCATTATTTTCATACAAACTGATAGTAGGGATGCAGCTGCTGATTAATTTAGTAATGGATTAATCGATTAATGATTTAATCTGACAAAAAATTGGGACATTCTACAGATTTTTCATCAAATACATTAAAAGATGCAAATAAACAAATACTTCCTTTTTTAAATAGGAACATTAACATTTTATTTCCTAAAATACAATAACACAGCATCTCATCAGCAAATCTGAGCTAAAACTGCCACTTGAGCTTTAGTTAAAACGTACTTACAGACAAAGGTGTTTTATCTTACATACAAAATGCCTTTTTGTCACAGTTTTTGGCTTAATTACTGGTCTGACCGTGTTTTTTTTCCAGTAAATGGCTTTTTCATTATAGTTAATGATTAATCAATTGCTAAATTAGATGATTATTTCAATAATTGTAATTAATCACAATGAATCTTATTAATCACAATTAACCGCGATTAATCTGATAAATTGTGATTAACTAGATTAATGACACCTGAAAATATACCAACATTTAACTCCTCGTCTTTTTCAGATTGCTGAGGAAGCCTGTTTGTGCAACTCTGTGATTTTGTTGTTTTCTTCATCGTACAGATCTTCATCTTAGAGCCGCCTGCTCTTACGAAAGACGAGGAACGGCGACCTAAATCTACAAATTTAAGCGAAATCTAAAACGTTTCAACTGGAAATAGCAACAAACAACCAAACAAAAAGAAAGAACATCCAAGAAACAACAAAATCCTAACAAAACTGACCTGATTGCTCCAGGCGCAGTACAGATCACAGATCAGGGTCCAGTTGTTTCTAATCATGCAGTCCAGAACTTTAAGATGTGACATTTGCTCTGAAAAAACACAAGCTGCTCGGACACCTGCCCCGTCAGCCGTCCGTGTTGGACCCCGCTGCTCCCAGAGGCTCCCTGCAGGCAGCGATGCTCCTCCGAACGGGACCGGAGGGAATACAGCCGAACACACACCTCCGCTCCCATCTGTGAGCCCAACGGGTAACCCGTCAGCTGTGGCCGACGGCCCAGCCACGCTTCATTAGCCGTGTGTTAATGACTCCGGCTGCTCTAGCCTGAGATAATCCTCTGATTTCAAAAGATAAAGAAAAACAGCTTTGTGGAAAAAAGGGGGGATTAATCTGCAAAAACCTGCAAGAGAGGCCAAATTTAGGCAGCAGGATCCAAACTGCAGAACAGCGAAGACGAAGAATGAGAGAAAACAGAGCAACTTGCACTTTTTTCTGTCCTCTCCATTCTGATGAGGCTCCCTCTCTCCGCTCAGCTCGTCGTGCCGCCCTGTGCTCGTCTCCGCAGCGGCACAATGAGATTCAGATCCATCCAGAAAACCATCAATTAGGCCGCAATGCAGGACTCCTCAAAGCTCCTCTCATGGTCCTAAACACAACTCAAACGGCAAAGTTTGTCAAATCAAACTTGTCCCAAGCAAAGACGACTGCGTTGCCTCCTACTTTGAATCTGACTGGTGTTGCTGCACTTTCATCGGCAGTGCAGGATGCTTTTTTCTTTTTTTGCATTAGTCTGCAAAAAAATCCAGCAGGAGTCAAGCCTGCTGCAGCAGCTCTGCTGCCGCAGAGCAGAGACTCCCATAAACTTAAAAAAACAAGCAAGATGAATCCACATTTTTACCAGAGTAACTCAATCCAATTCAAAAATACTTTAAGGGAAATTAAATGTTGTCGTAACTCATCATCCAACTGATCTCCAGTAGCAGTCAATCTTCCAGCAAACCTAAAGAGGCCTCTAATTGAAGACTGTTGCTGGATGAATGCCAAAACATGCAGCTCAATTTCTGGACAGAAGTAATCCAATAAATGTGTCCTGGATGACAATATCAGTTGTTGGAAAGCTCCGCTAATCCACCTCATTTGCTTTTGCCGCTCCTATTTAAATCTCTATTTGGCTGTATGGTTAGAAACCCGGGCAGAGACACATTGGAGTCCCCGATATGATTCGTGCCCATTAGGTTCAACGCAATTAGCTGAAATGTGAGACTTTTAAAAACATTTATAACTGGATATTTCAATGGTTCAAACACCAAACATACTTTAATTTACACAGTGGAAACAGTTCCAGAACTATAAAAGAAGCTAACATCCACAGTCTTCCATATCGTCACTTTTTGAGTTCGGCCAATTGGACCAAGAAAAATCAATGGTCCTCCTTCATTGGTTGCTTTGCAAATGCTAGGCCATAGTGTCTCAATTTGCACTGAACCAAAATACTCCAAGATTAATTTTATTTGAAATATTTTAGATAAACTCCAGAAACAGGCAAATTTTCCATTAATTATTTGGCGTTATCTTTCTCAGAAACATATGTGAAGATGTGAATCAAGTTAACTGGAAACCAAACCAGTACCATGTTAATTTGGGGTTAAAGAAGCTTTTATTTGAGCTTAAACTTAAATAAAAGTAATAATTGAACACTGTATGCTTACTGGCTTTGTTTTTCTATAATCTCAGGAAATACCATTGGGTTTAGGCTTTTATAATGCTAATTCTAAACTAAATGCTTATCTGCAAAGAGGAAATCCAATCAACACTGAGACCAACAAACCATTTGCAACTTTAATGAATCAAACTTTCATCTTGAATTACTTTCATGTTGTAACGTTTCTCTGCTTCAAGGACTCTGTGAGCTGTAATCTGTGCTTTGGAGCGCTGTGCTGTGACTATGAGAGCAACACAAGATCCATAAATCAGAATTGATTGGATTATATTTACTTCGCTGTGGGGGAAGGGGACATGTTTTACTTTCTGCTGGACGATTCCTGGTTGGTGATGAAACAATGGAGGGATGCTTCCTGCTGCATTATGTCACGGTAGTTTCCTAAATGGATGTCAAAGATCAATGAAGACCTCGTAGTGTATTTATTTTCTTTTAATATTGCATTAAATTAATTGATTAGACATAAAGAAACAAATTAAAGTACTGTTTTAACTAATACAACCCTTAAAATGTAGCAAAAGGTCAATGCTTTGAGGGTCTTTCTTTGCATGCTAAAATGCTAGATACCACATAAAATGGACATTAAGATTATATTCTACCCTGAGCGCTGTGATGAAATCTGGGTATATGACTCCATTTAATGATATCTAGCAAATATAGGTGTGTGAGAAACATTTTTGTTGGATTGGAGATACTAACCTGCTAACTTTCTTAAGAAACAACTGACTAAACCGCATATCAGAACTAAAATCAATGGAAACAGTGAAGTTTTCAGAAAACAAACAGTTAAATTAAGTTATACTAGAGGTCTGAGCCTTTTTACATTGGTAATCGGGAATCAAACCTGCGACCACCACCATGAGGATTATGGCCTCAATATATAGGTCGCGCCCCGCCCCTGCGCCACCACAACACCCAGTAATTACAGTTTTTAAAATAAAAACTGACTAAAATTGGTACATACCTTTACAACAAACTATTCATCAATTAGTAAATTAGTTGATTATTTTCATAATCAATTTATTAAAATTTGTCATGTTTCATTTAGGCCTGTCACGATACCACATTTTCCTAAGCGATTAATTGTCTCAAAAATTATTGCGATAAACAATAATATTGTTTGAAGACCTTTTTACACTGATTTAATGAAAATCATGTAAAAATGCATGCCAAAGATAGATACACTTTATTTTCAAAATAACACTTAACACTGGAACTGATAAAACAACCAAAAACAAAACTAAAATGGATTCTCAGTCTCTATCAACAAAAAATGTACTTGGATAAAAACTAAGCAACATAAAGCCAAAGTGGAAATAAATACTGCATTCAACCAAAAGAGTGCAGATTATGAAGTCTGTACACTATATCGCCC
>CAEGAD010087977.1:0-50937 GCA_903067055.1 Poeciliopsis paucimaculata
AGTCCATATTCTGCACAGATGTTTCTGTACACTATGCCTGCCACTTGGTTATGTCGTTCCATGTACGCTTTCCCTGCATGTGGGAATATATACTGCTCAAAAAAATAAAGGGAACACTTAAACAACACAATATAACTCCAAGTAAATAAACTTCTGTGAAATCAAACTGTCCACTTAGGAAGCAACACCGATTGATTTTTGTGTGATTTTGTTGTCAGCACATTCAACTTTGTACAGAACAAAGTATTCAATGAGAATATTTCATTCATTCAGATCTAGGATGTGTTATTTGAGTGTTCCCTTTATTTTTTTGAGCAGTATATATATATATATATGTATTAATTTTTTTTTTTTTTCCTTTTTACAATGCACTACTTGTCTTGGCCTATTGCATTTTGACATTTTGATGTGAGGAAATGGGGAAACACTTTGACGAATGTAAACATTTTTGCAAAGAAAGTAAATCTGTTACGATATGCTATTTTATTTTTAATCTGAAAACTAAACACTCGACAAGAAGCAGCCGCAGAAGCGTTGAAGCTTCAGGCAAAAGCAGCTTTAAACTTTAAACAGAAGGTGTTTCATCCAGATCCATTCAGAGTTCATCCAACAGTCTCTGTCGAAAGTTCACTCTTTGCACAGTTTCAAATCGTGATGTAGTACTTCAACCTCTTCGTTTGCAAAAATCAAAGTCATAAATTGTAAATCTTACGACATTATGGACTCTTTTTTTTTTTTTTTTCCCCCAGTGATGGGAACTTTAACAGGGGCTCACTTCGAAAGCCCTATTGACAGATGCATTTGCCCATCTTTCCCAACAGCAATCGAGAAAAAAATCCCCCCACCTACTGCATCCTCAGAGGCCTGATGACAGCAAGTCAGCTCGGTTATAAAACCCTACCGAGTCTATAAGTCTGAAACTATGAAGCAGTTGTCTTGAGACTCGGGGAGTTGTTGTCCTTTCAGTCTTAAACTCCAGTCTTTCTGCACTGAAACCTCTCACTGGAGTTTATTATGACCTCTTATGGCTGCTGCTCAGGAGGGATTTGGGACTAATAACTGAAAATATGAAATTGCTGTAATTTAAGCTCAGGGTTGGGGAAAAGCAAGATAAATACAAACGGCATAAAAGGGAGTAGTCTGATCTGTTTTATTAGTTTTGTAACTAATAAACTTTGAAGAAGAAGAAGAAGGGGAGGGCAAAAAATCAATAATTAAGTTCCCTAGTGATTGCAGCTTGGATTGATATCATTCAGCATGAAGAAATATGTACAAAGTGAAAACACCAACGTGAGCAAAGAAGTTTTTTCTACCAGGGGCGCAAAATGTGGAAGGAGAGCAGATTGATGGATGTGGATGAAAGAGAACTGCCACCGACTCCGAGGCTTCTGAGGTGAGACGTCAATAATAAAAAATAAAGTTCTGGAGGGCAAAACGGGGCCAGTAAGCGAATTATTGGGCATGGACTCAAACAGCGCATAAAGCAGCGCTAATAATGAAGCACTTTGGCTTTAATGGGAAAGGAGTCAAAACATTTAATAATTGTTCTGAACGCTGCATAATGCATCCGGTCTCAACCTTTTTACACGGCAACCGAGATGTAGTCAGAAATCAATAAAGCAGGAAGAAGGGACTGATTAAATTATAAACCCAAACAAACAAACAAAAAAATTTAAATAATACAGTCTCCTTACAAAGTGCAACAGTGGACAGTAATAAAACCATTCAGATTTCGGAGCAACACGTACAATGAAGTCTGCCTGAACATCTTGGTGTTCTTGGTGTGATCCCCAGATGTGAAGGTGTTTTGAGGCCATTTATTATGCTTTTCAGTCTCATAAAATCATTCATGGCATAATTGAGTGCTACTTTCAGTTGTTATGAAAATGCAATAGAAATCAAATGTGACTTAAAAGAAATTTGACTTTATAATGAAATGCCTTGAAATTAGGACCGCTGTCTCTTTAAGAATCACCCCCCCCCTCCCCCCCACACACGCCTCTTTCTGATACTCTACCTCCAGGAATGAACCTTTAACAACTGTTTCAGCAAATGTTCAGTTCCACCAGGTGTTTGCTAATTGCTGCTGGCTAGTTCGAACGCTGTGCACTCGGAAACTGCAGCTCCAAGGAAGACCTTCATCCTTAAAGGTGGCGTTCGTTAACATATTAACATAACTTCAAACTCAAAAAAGGCGATTTTACGCACTACTCCCCCTTTAATAAAGTAAAAGATAAAATATTGTTTTACTTGGTGTGTTGTGGAGTCAGACTCGATGGAGGATGGATGGACAAATGGATGGATAGAAATCACCTCCCAAAAGAATGTCAGCAAAGATCAACAAATGCAAATCTCAAAAAGAAGAAGAAAAAAAAAAAAGATCTAAAAACTCAAGCGGCTGAGTGTATCTAGAAGTTTTTATTTTTACCAACATGCAAATTGGAGGAAACAAACCCAATGAGTTCTCCTGAAGGAGTCGAGTTTTAAGACTGACAAGCATTTTTAAATGCAAAAACTCCTCCGGCCATATCGGCAAACATCACTTTCTCATCAGTCGGAGACCTCTTGGAACAGTTTCTGCTGCTGCATATCATCTCACAGTTCTGCTCTTTGTAGCAGAAATAAGTCAGGGGGGGAAACGCACTCTGGAACATCAGCATATCAGTGTGTGTAAAAGCACTTTTTTTTAGCATGATGTAATCGGAACCTCTGCTCCAGGCTGACTTTCAGTGTAGGAGTTCACACTCAGGTCAAAGTCAGTTTTATGCCACAGAAACGGTGTGTAGTTATGCAGTTGTAGTGATACGCTTCTGCACTTTTTTTATCAGCTACGATCCTGGGGATTACATTACTTACACAGATGAATCATGGAATGCTTCAAATGTTGATTAGAGTTAATTAATATTTAGTTATTTTTACCGCAGTTTCTTTTTGGTTCGGCTTACAAGAGGACATTTATGACAAATCGATTGACAAGATTTCTTTGCGTTTAGAATTTCTTTTTAACTTTCAGTGAGGTCCGAAGTTTTAACACAGCCCATAAAGACGAGCCTCAATATTAACTACAAAAAAAAAAAAAAAAGCTCCGATGCGTCATGTTTAAAAAAAAAAAAACAATATGCAAATGGCACCAGAGCATCCAGAGTGCCAGATATTACAAAATTCATTTTTGAAGTCTTCTACCCTTCTGTACTTTAAAGATGGTGGCAAAAATTGTCTTCATGTGAAGGATATTTTACATACTCTGTAAGATTTCAATAAAATTCCAAAACTATTTGCTGTTTTACTTACCGTAATACCATGCAATTATAAATAGAGAAGTATGAGAATTGCCCAACTCATTCCTGGTTGATCTCCAACTGCTGGCTTACGGAAATTAACCCTTTTTCTAAAATCTTAGTTTTCACTGGTGCATATGGCACCAAATTGGAGGCAAATGTGTGTCCAAGTTTTTTTCTGAAAAATTACGTACAAAGACATAAGACGTTCACATAGCATTACATTTTAAAGCTTTATTCTTGAGAATAATAATAATAAAAATGCCCAAGAAAACATTTTGCAATTTCATCAATTGTATTCCAAACATTGTTGTTCCTCTTAGCACAATTCAAGATAAATCTGACTAAAGTTGTTCAGAAGAAAATGGGACTTGCCAAAAAGTTTTGTAAAATTTCCCTCTTACCCATAAAAGGTGTGTAAAAATACAACCTGCTCCATAATTCACAGCTTGTGTGATTGTCCAACTCCCTTGTAATTGCAAATGTATTCAAGATGTCTCCCTTTTTGAGTTTTCTCAGAATCAAAAACCCCAAATTTTGTGATTAACCACCTTTGTTTAGTGTAGAATTATCCTGATTAGATGAGATGTGTAGAAGTATTGCACGTCTTGTCCTGGGTTTGAAAAAAAAAAAGGAAGCCACCCAGATACTTAAATACCTGAGATAATTTAATTTAGAGCCTATACAAAGCAGATTTTAACTTCATTAGCGGCTGACTACTGTACCGAATTGCTACATTTTCTTTAGTCACACGTTTGAGCAGTTAAACCCATAAACATTGTTCATTTCCAATTCAGTGACACCCCTACAGCGGCGTCATAAAACAAAAAAGAAATTGTTGGAGGTTATTTTTTTTCCATCTGAAAGTAAAAATAAAAAACAGACATTTTTGTGGACGGGCACACATCATGGCAGACGTAGCGTAGACACTGAAACGCAATAAGACCAGGACAGGGAACGAAATAAAGAAAGTGAACAGACATTTGGCCAGGAGGAACCCAACTCTGGCCAGGCTTTTATTTGCTGTAATGAGTCTACAGAAGAAAGAAGGAAGGTTGGAAGGAAGCTGACTAACCCTTTTTGCTGCTGGGCAGGTGAGTAATAACAGACCACCTTGTTTGTTTGCTGTGTTTTGTTTCGCTACTTTGGTTTGTTGGAAGAGTGACCATCTCACCAGTCTTGGATTGAAAAAAAACCAGAAAAGCTGAGTTATTACATTTGACTCTTTTTGTCGGAGTTTGATGAGCCGAAGGGTTTTTTGATTGATGATTGTAAAAAAAATAGTTCATTACATACCAGATGTTGTAGCATATCAAATTTTAAGTCTTTTTTTTTTTTTTTTTTTTGTCGGTGAGGACGAGAAGTCTTACCCTGCTTAGTCTCCAAACGTTGCTGCTGGGAAGTGGTAGTTTTTTTCTTCTTTTGTCAGCCTCAATATGAAATCTACAAGCACTGATATCCAACTGAGATTTGCTCTTACGACAGCGAGCGTAGGCGTAAGTGTTTGTTTGAAGCACAGATCTAAATCCTTATCCAGGTCACATTTCTATTTTTAAAGGTTAAACTAAAACACAGTTGTAAAAACATCAATGCTCATGCATACTTCACACTAATGCCAGGTATCGAATGGGAGTCGTGATCAAGGCATCTATTAACGAATGTAGTTGTGGTGTCCATGATCAAATATTTTGTTAGTGCACCGCTTGTGGCTGTGTTTGGTGCGGCCAGTTATAAAGCTATTAAGCTTTTGCAAAACTACACATTATTGCCCTAATACTTCAGACTTTTCCCCTACAGTCTGTTTATCCTCCCTTTGCCTTCCTTTCACACTGAAAGAGAGTGTGTTGCAGATGCTCCTGAACAACTTTCCAGGAGTGCGAGTTCAGCAGAGAGCAGCTGAAACACCAGTGATGAAGTTTAACAACGCTGACAGCAAACCGGTAGGTGAACAGTTCTCTTGCAATTTTGTCTGTGCATAATTCACTGGAACCACTGGACACACATTTCCAGTGGTGTCCAGTGAGGTCATGGGTTCAAGTCCCTGGTGGGGGGAGGGGCAACGAGTGGGAGAGTGATGGAAGAGGAGGGGGAATGTGTGTGTGTGTGTGTGGGGGGGGGGGCGTCACTCACTCAGTCTCGCACCCTTCCCTGCTCCAAATTCAATCTGATTTACATCAAAACAGAGAGGAAGTGTGTTAGCCTTAGAATTAGCTTAGCATTTCAAAATGCATATTACATATCTTAAAAAAAAAAAAGAAGAAAGAAATGGTTAGAATTGTAAACAATAATCCATATAACTACTAATCATTCTATTTAAGGACTGTCTTGTCTGTCCAAATCTGTCTGAGTTTGGTTTGCTTCTGGAATAATGATGTTTGAAGAAAGCGATAAGCATGCCAAATTGGAAGCAGATGCCAGCCTCCCTGGAGCCAAAAATTGGAAACACCCAAAGGCTAACGGTGGAAGTTTGTGACCCAGAGACACGGGACCTGCGCTTGAGACCTCAGATGCACAAAGACAGAAGACTTTATTGTATTAGAAACGATTTATGACTGTTTGTTGGCAGCTGGTTTTTGCTCCTCCCCCTTCAAGCAGTTGCTAAACATCTATGTGAAATAAAAGAAAGGATGCGGAATAGCGTGCTTCAGAGCGGGTTTAGGAGACACATGTCTCTCTCTTCTTTTTTCTGTGAGAAAATGCTCAGGTTATTTGAACCCCACACCTTACATACCGAAACATGAATTTGCCTGAAAGAACTATGGTTAAAATAATATCTGTGTTCAAAAATACCAGACTTTAGCTTCCTGAACATTGTTGGTGTTTGAGATAAACCGATACAGTCACAATCCTAATGTAGACATTGTTATACTGACTAAATGTTATGTTAATGCAATTTAAATGTTGTGTCTAAATGTTTAATAATATATGTGGTACACCTTTAAACAATTTGCTACATCATCAGATTGGATTCAAAAAATGGATAGATTTACTTGATTTGTACTGGAGACAATAAAATATTGACCGAGTCATTTCTAATCCTGGCAGGTGGTGATTTGTTATAGCTAAAGGAGAAATGTTCTTGTTTGGTTACACTTTCCTCTCTCAAAATTAGTCTGCATGTTACTCTCTAAAGGATTTACCCCTCAGGCAGCAGACAGACTACATCTACCTTAAGAAACTGTCGGAGGCT
Organism: Poeciliopsis paucimaculata; assembly: GCA_903067055.1. Classification (NCBI taxonomy): domain Eukaryota; kingdom Metazoa; phylum Chordata; class Actinopteri; order Cyprinodontiformes; family Poeciliidae; genus Poeciliopsis; species Poeciliopsis paucimaculata. The sequence continues at coordinate 6,469 of CAEGAD010087977.1, forward strand.
TTTGTCCTTTATTATGTGGGGTAGCCCCCTTCTTGCCACTGTTGAATTTAGAGGAATAAAATTTACTTGGCTCGTTGATTTTCCTCTAGTCTCCCGGATCTAGGGACTCCGCATGCACAGTGGAAATCAGAGAGAACAACCACTCAACATTCAACTTCAGACATATCTAGAGTTTAATTCAGAGAATTCAATGCATATAGAATGGCACATCAGCATTACACCCAGATTATCAAGAAGTCCAAACACATAACAAAACATCAAATTACCTGCAACGAGTTGGAAAGGAAAACACAATAGGAGACACAAGAATGCATTCTTGGGAATTGCTCTCACGGCTGCAAACAAAGCAATTCGTTTTTGTGCTGTAAAACAGACACTTTTATCAGGAGGTGTATCCCTTAATTTAAATATATGCATTTGAAGGTGTGTCCTCCCCTNACAAAGGTCATTCTCAAACAGGGTCTTCCCGTACCAGTCCCTGAGTCCTCCTTTGACATTCCAGACCAAAATTTATGTTTCAGTTGGACCTGGTGGCTTTCCTGCCTCACCGACTCATCAAGAAACTGATTCCTGTTATAAACACACTGACACAGAAATCTGGTGTCAGATAATAACTGTGAGTTTGGATCTAAAAATTGCAGGATTATCTTCTTTTAGAAAAAACTCTTTTAGAATGCCTGAAATATTTTACTTCTAAAACTTTAGTTTCATAATCCTGTTCTATTTTAGTAATCTAAGATGCATGCAAATTAATATGGTTAGACACTAACTAGTTCAGAACATGCTGTTAATACTTAAAAGAAATATCTTAATACATTTGATTATACTTCCTAGAAGAATTGTTTTCTAAAGGTTTTAGTGTCTTACTGAACTCATAAACAAACACCAAAGAATTTTACTCATCTTGTGAACAGGCAGACCCCTCAACCTCTGTTTTCTATCCGCTGGTAGAACACACTCCCTTTCTGAGGGCCCTTTAGTAATTTATGTGAGTTCAGAAAGTCAGCAGTTGTTTTAGTTTGAATCTTTATCCAAGTCTACCTAACTTAAAATCTACTCCATATATTCATGCTACATCTAATATTTCATATGCACAAAGGTTAACTGTTTCTAAAATTAATATAACCTAACTTATACTCCCAACACCACCACTAGACTACAGCCCCGGATTGAACTGGAAACACTTATCAAAAGAGACAAAACAAGACAAACATCAACACCTCTTACTTAAAAAAGAATTCAGTATTTCCATAATATATACTATTGTAAGGAACAGGAACACTTTTCTACTCTGGTTGATTAATATTTCATTTTCCCACATGAAACAGAATTCTCTCCTACACCTCAAAGATTAACGTTGCCAAAACATCCAAAACCTGGTTTTGGATGAAAAACGCAAAAGACTGCAAATGCTATAATATTATCACATTAATTTTTGAAGATATTCCGTGTTTAGTTGCATCCCTCGCGTTTGATGGAGTTAATGCTGTTAGTCATTCAAAGTACCCACCGACATTCAAATTCAAGGCAATCACTTGGGCAAAGTGCTGTGGCGCCGGAGCCCCTGCTGTGATAATCTCCTGACATGAAGGTTTAATTCCTCCTTCCAGCTTTTTACGCCGGGAGTTTTCTTTGAGACGTTCTGTGCCTTGCTAAAGTATTCATAACCCTTGAAATTTTCAGGTCTTCACGTAACGTACAGCCTAAAATGCCAAGGTAAGTGTCAGGACTTCACGGGATAGACCAAAGCAAAAATATCTGAAGTGGAACCAAAGTGGCATGTTTTTTTTTTTCTTCCTCCAACTAAAAAGCTGAATATTGTGTCTTGTTGTAACCCCCACTTAGATACTACCAGCTCTACCAGGTTTGGACAACTATACAGTAAAACGTTCTTTAAATGATCATTAGCTCCATCAGATTAGATGATGTCTTGAACAAAAAAGTATCCCCACAACATGATACGGTCACCCCCATGTTTCACTGTTGGAGTGGTGAGTTTTAGAAATCATCTGCACTCTTAGCAGCGTCCATGTCTTCTTGCCCGTTTTCCAGCAAAGCACAGCTTTCCTGTCAACGGGTTTTGCCACCCGCAGCTCACACGAAGCTCCTCGGCTGCCGACCTGATTACTTCTTTCCTTTCATTTTTGCTGGGTGTCCACGTCTCGGTGGTCTCTGAGACGTTCTCAGCCTCACGGCGCCGTTTTCATAACCCAACCCTGCTTATAAACACCTCCACCGCTGTCTTCCTCTGGTCTTCGTGATGCCGTTTGTTCTTTGAGGAAAATACTTAAGTGATCTGAATATTTCTGCAGGGCACATGCATACACTCTCCCCTTTTTAAAAATTCCACACGCTTCCACGGGCTTGGCGAGGCAGATCGAGAGAGCTTTAATTGACCTTAGGTGGAAACATGAGTGATAGTTTGCAGCAGTAAGTTAACTCCGTAATGAGCCGATGATCTGTGAAGGGTGCTCCCTCAGGCCATGCTCCAACGGACTCCAAACAGCTCCGGAATAAATAAGCAAAGACCGGGAAAGCGTCTGGTTGGTACCGTCATCCCCAGCAGGTGGCAGCAGACACAAACAAACCAATGAACTGTTCCGGTCACATATGCTGTGTGCAGCCGGCAGGGGTTTGTCATGTCAGTGTGCTTGGACATGTGGTGGGCTTTTTAGCTCCAACAAGCTGTGCTAGATTCGTGACTCGGTGGGAGATTTGAGCCACCAGTAAGAGTCTGGATTTTTTTTTTTTTCTTGTGTAGGTTTTAAATAGGAGGCTCTTATGAACAAGCATTCACACTTGCATTTTCAGAAAGGGTTGAAGTCCCTTGTTAGCAGGCTGACAAGCAGTTTCTTTAATCACACCCTAGTGCGATGCAGCACTGCACTGGTGCACTCCAGAGAGGCCGGCTGCAGCTAAATGAGACATTTGGACTGAACTGAGTATTTCCAAGTGATGATTATAAAATAGATTTTATATATATATATATATATATATATATGTATATATATATATATATATATATATATATATACTTTGCATCTGTTGAAATATTTCTCCTCGTTTCTGTCGAGCGACTCCACTGATCGTTTATCACGTTGGGACATTTTCAGTCATTCATATTTAAAATCTCTTACATATACAGCGCCATTCAACTTTTTCAATCTTTTTCTACGATTCACTTTTTTTCCCCCCCAATTGGTTTCACTGTCAAACACATCGCATATCTTAATAAAATTTTTCTAATGAGTCTTGGGGAAATTCTCCCCAACTCAAACAGTTTCATATAACAAAAAAAAAAGAAAAAAATAATTGATTCTACTTCCAGAATTTTACAGACCTTCTGCATTATTGGTTTGAGCATTTTCTCTAAAATAATAAAATATTTTCAGATTTCTTTACACAAATCAACATTTTAAGGTCCAAACTTTAGGCTTGGCTTTTTTTTTTTTTTTTTTTTTCTTTAATGCTCCATGAAAATTTCAGGAAAGAATTCAGTCAATAATTACATTGTGGTTTTTAAGGTGCCATGTAGCAAATAATGTCATAATGGCCAATAATCTAATACCCGTTAGTAATGTAATCACTTTCAATGCAGTAAATTTTGTAATGCAATATCTTGCCAACAGCGTATTGATGTTTCCCAAAGGTTAAAGCCAAGAACATTTTTAATAATAACGTAATGTTACATTAACATTCATTCAGAGCAGCAGCCAATAACAAAAAGACACATGCAAAGGACTGCATTCGTTAGAAATAAAGATGTTTTTGTGGAATTTTGATGATCATTTGCATTCATTAAAAATGTGTATTATGCAACAGTCGTGGCTTAGATGTATTTTCTACATGAATCATTTACATGATATCTAAAGGTTAGGTTTCACATATAAAGGAAATGTATTCAGTTGTTTGCTTTAAGCTGCACTCAGTTGGTGAATGTGTTTGTATTCAGGAAGAGAATAGTCATCATGTGACCAACATAATGTCAGCTCGTGAATGTACTGTTTGGCTACAGCGCTCCATTACGTTATTGGCTTCATTTCATCCTGCGTAGTTCAACTCAGAAACTAAACGTTTTTTGGTTCAATCCCAACTTGACGTTCAGGTTTGGCGCCCTGTTCCCAAAAACACCAAAAACAACCCGCTACCCACAGGGAAACACGGTGGTGGCAGCATCCTGCTCTCAGGACACTTTCTCTCGATTTTACTGGAGAGTGTTTTATGACGGTTGATAAAATTGTGAAGATTACACAATAAGATTGGAGACTTGTTTTTTTTTCTTTCATGGTAGAGTTGAAAAGATTTTGCAAGATGTGAAATGTTGAACACCCATCAGATAAATAAATTATACAGCTGAAGTTTTTTTAGTTTTGGGGTTTTCTGGGGAGTATTTTTTCTCTCTCTCTCTTTAGAAATATGTGACATAACTAAAAATATTTTATCATGCATCTTTATCTGTACTTTCCATCACATCGCCTGGCCATCTCAGGACAAACGTTTAATGCGTAGACCTGTATGAATGTCCCCAAACAGATGGGAACAATCTCAATTAGCATAAAACAAACAACTCCTCTGCCATGATGGCTGACTGAATCTTCAACTGTGCAAACAGAGGGTCTGCATGGTGAAGCATGAGATTCAGTAGCTTTATTAGGGGATCACTGTTGCCTCATTGGAAAGGGACATTTCTAACTAAACTGCTAAACTAACATGTTAGGATTCTTTGGTAAGTGATCAGAAGCACAGCTATCCTGTTTGATAAAAAAAAAAGAAAAAGAATGTGTTTCTTAGTGCTTCAACAGACTTTGCTCCTGTTTTGGTACTGCTTTGCAGTTTAAGCGCCGTCTGATTCTTGTTTTACCATCACTGCGTGTCATTATCTATGTCGAATTCATTTAGTTAGGATTGATTCCTGCTAAGTTGTACATCGCAGCTTGATAAGATTTCTTCACAAAGACTCTGAATACGTTCATAAATTGTGTTTCTTCAATCTATTCTTAATAAAGGAGAAAATACCCTCCCTGTCACTGTAAAGAATTATGAGTACGGCTGATGAGAGAAGAATAATTGAATTTGTTCTAAGACTCGTGTTAACCAAAACAATATGCCGTTTTTGTTGTCGTTTCCTTTTTTTCTAGACGACTTCTTGTGAGCGTTGTGTTTGTTGCAGTGAGCGGCTGTAAATTAAAATTCTATCAGCAATCCCCAAACGCATTCAATATTTCCATCTGATAAATGCTGCAGGCAAAACAATCACAGAGGAGTAAATAACTCAATCATAAAGCTTAGAGCCGAAAAGGCTGATAACACAACATGTAAAACTGATTCAAACTGTTGATTCAAACAAGTGTGAAGCAGCTGGAGGAGACGAGCTGAGGAAAAGGCCGATCTTCATCCGGGAACAAAACCAAGTGCTTAAAACGTCTGCTGCTCAGATTCTCTTGAATCGGACGGATTTGGTTTGGTCATATTCCGTTGGATACGTGGAGTAACGGTCGCATCCCCGACTGAAAATACAATATTTATTTAAAATGTTACATAACGTAGTCGACTATGGAGGGCCTCACTGGAGGCAGAAAACTAATGACTTAGCCTAAAGAAAAATGCCTTTAGTTACATAGCGGGTTCTGGAAGAAGTACAACCTGAAGCGCAATATGCAAAATGTGCAGCTTTTTCACCGAACTGCGCGACTGAAACGTCAAAGTGCAAATTCATTAAGAGAAAATGACAAACGCAATCGGGATTTTTGTGTTACTCGGACTGTTAATTAATAAGATAAAGATACATTTCAAACATCTTGCACCCAAAAAATTATTTAAAACAAGCACTTTTCTGAAGAGATTACACCAGTGGGTCTAGATTACTGTTCATTTGTCAGATTCAAAGTAGTTTTTATAAAATAACCCTGTATTAAAAATGGTCTGATGTACTTTTTAAATGTGACATTACCTTTCAGTGGAAATAGCTAAAATGTCTTATTTTAACGTTGCAAAATGTATTTTGTGCATGTGTTTTGAGTGCAAGTACGTACATATATACTTGTTTTTTTTTATTATTTTGTTCTAAATAAATATATACAGTAAATAAGGCTGCAAAACTGTGTGAGAGTTGAGCTACGGAATAAAATGTACTTTCTAATAATAACCTTGAGTTTTTGAAAATGACTAATTCCAGTTATATCTCACCATTTCAACATGAAACTGATAGTGGAACCAAGCCATTCGGAATGCTGTGTTATCCTCAAGTTGGACATAAATGTAACTTTCTGGCCAACGTAAAACTGTCTGCGTGTATGCAATGTGGCAGACGCATTTGCAGGGCATGATTCGTGGGACGATATCCTTTATTTGCGGGGAGGGTCAGTAGTGCGGAAAATTATTTCCCCGACTACAAAAGAGAATATTTTGTGGTTGGGAAATAATGGTAAAATGATGGTAACCCACTCATCCCAATGACTTGGTGATTGGATGCTGGCCAGTTCAGCGAATGCTGTTGCAACTCCGCCAAAAGCAGAGCTCCGTAATGTATCCAGGATTAAAAAAAACAGGCGTATCTGATCACAGTGAATCCCTATCAACATTTCACCAAAGGCATTACAACCTCGCCAAGTTATTATTCCGCGCACTTCATTGAACAATTAACCAATCTGACACAAAGCACTAATGAACGTACTTGACTCCCCTTCGCTTCGGCTCTATTTGCACGTCAGTAATTGGTTATCATGTTCCCTCTTTCTTTTTTTTTTGGTCTCTAATGATCAGCCGTGTAAATAGAGTCTGTCACCCGAGTCTCCCGAGTCTTCAGCAGTCGCATGGAGACATTAGTGCAGATACGATCGCCCAGCTCGGAGCTGTGAACCAGCCCAGCTGCCTGGAAACCGCTCCGAGCAGATAAACAAAACCGAGGTCCAGACGCTATCTGCTGGCCTCCCCGTTTCAGAAATATTTCGCTGCTATTTGGATCAGGGGGAAAGAAAAGAAAAAAGATGCACCTGAACTGCTGAGAAAATATTCCAAGGACATGTATCGCCAAGCGCCTGCTGGGATGTTGGGCAGCGTTTGAGGGTCTTCCTGTCCCCCAGGCCGAATCCCGGACCTGGTCAAATTGCCTGGTTTCTTCAGGCAGGAAAAAAAAAAAGAAGTCTCCTTTTCAGCTTATTGCAGCCACAAATAGGGACTGCAGGGTGGATTATGATGCTCTCTGATAGCATTGCTGACAACCAATGAAGCCGTGAACTATGGATATCATTCGCTGAATGAGCTTGAAAAGAAGCAAGGCTCTGGCTTTTATTTTTAACAACATCATGCACTTTCTAATTGAGCAGCAACATAATTGTTTTGTTTTCGAGCCAATCCCTCCGCACAGAAACCCAGTACTGTAGCATGTGAATGTGGATAAGAGAGCGAGCGTCGGGCTAAGTGATTAGCAGTGTCTTTGATTGATTAGTGGCTTGTATTAGGAAGAAGCTCTACAGAGGCATGATAAGGGATTATGTCGCCTCGAGTAGTACCATAGCAGAAAACATGACAAGAGGCAATCCTAATAAAGATTTCTGACCAGTGATGTCACGCTTTTGACCTCCACGGCTCCCCAGCAGAGCGCAGTATGTCAGCAACACGAGCTGCGTGCTCTAAATCGTCGTGACTGTCACACACGGTCCAGTTAAGGATTCAAACACTTACGGCTTCATAATTGCTGAACTGTTCTCACCCCTTAATGTGCTTTTTAACAAGGCTACGCCTGCAAAAGACTGCTGCCTGGAGACTGCTGGTATTCTCGAATGTCGATCGGAGAAAAAGACGGCGCCGCCATGACACCTCAAGGTGTTGTTGTCAAGGTAGGCCACTAGTGACCCCCTTTGCCGTGACGGACATTCAAACAACCAATGTATTCCGGTAAAGTTTGTCAAAAAAACAAACTAACTTAATATCGCTTTCATTAAGATGATTTCACTTTTAAAATGGCTATCGGGTGCTGAGCGGTTGACTGTAAAAGAAGACAAGGATGCAAACTTGTCATTTTATTGTAGACTTTTTAATGAGGAACGACGTGGTGACGATGGATGGAGAATTAAAAGATTTGGGAGTCGTCGGTGTAATCGCGGCTTTGAAGCAAACACTTTTTACGAGGTAAGAAGATTACCTCGTACCATATAAGCATGATTACTAAGAAGCAAGCAAATATTACATTATGAAAAAGGTATGTGCCTAACCATTAGTAACAATGGTTAGAGACATGGTTACTAATGGCAACCATTACTATTAGTAACCATTAGGTTACATGCTAGGTTAGCATGTAGGTTGTTACCTATGTAAGTCCACAACAGGCTGGTGTCTGTTTCGGCTTATTTGCTGGTAACAAGCTCATAGGTTCTGCTCCGCTGGCGGCAAACCAAGGAGGAGGCAGATGGAAGCTTGCAGAACTTTATCCCTCTTCTTGAAAAGGTGAAAATACCGGCGTCTGTGAGCCCTAACGAGGTGTGTTACATTCACAGACAAATTAGCTTAACTGGAAGAAGTATAACAGCTATACTGATTTAAAAAAAAAAAAAGAACTTGGGGAAAATACTTTCAGTGACTCAGTTCGATACACCGGACTGACTACCGAGTGGATGTACCAAAGTCCTGAGCTGTCGATTCTTGTTCCGGCTGAACTAAGACCTGAAACATGCTTGTTTGGAAATCCAGACCTAAATCAGACCGAGTTACCGAGGCAAGTGTGACAAAGTGACAAAGATTGTGTCTATTTATTACCACTTGTCCCTTACACATATTTTAGTTTAATTTATCTTTCTATAGTTGGCCTTAATGTTGTAGTTTAAACATTTCTGTTGCTTTGCTAACTATCCCTGGTTTGTTTGTGGTAGCACTAGGTTGCAGTTTACATCCATGTTTGTTTTTATTGCTAACACTACTGAACCATGTCATCAGTTTAAATGTTCCTTTTGTATCAAGGTACATTTTTGGTAAATTATTTCTGTTTTCTTTTGTACTCACCGTTGTTTGTTCCTTCAGATCCTACAGCCAGAGCAGGTCTCTGGGAGGAGCCGACCTAGCACTTCCTGTTTGAATGATGTCACCGATTGCATCACTGGGCTCCACCAAATGGAGGCGTTTTCTTTTTTTTTTTTTGTATCATATTGTTTTTCTTTAAAGTGACATTTTGAGTTGATCTGTATCTTAACTGTTTTAGTTCGGAGACCATATAGTTGAGCATATGAGTTTGTAGATTAGATAAATAATCTTATTCCTGCTTCACAGTTTAGATCTTGTTGTTTGGTTTGACCTATTTTCCAACAACAGATCAATAAAATGCTGGTGTGTTTCTAATTGTGTACAAAACCGGTAAGATTTTGGCAACTGGGGACTAAAGTCAGAGAACCAAGATGTCAAAAAAAGCAAAGCCACTATGAACCTTGTATTGTCTGCCAACACTAATTACTTGCCTCCTCCGTTGCTGCTCCAACTACACTACCTCACAAAAGACTCAAAAAAATATTGTTTACCAATATGCAATCTCACTCAGTTTGAACAGTTATTCTAGGAGGAATGGGGTAGAGTTTGATTTAAAGACCTTCACAGCAGACAAAGAAGTATCTGATTAAAAATGACAAAGGAATGTTCTGAAAGATAGGAAAGAAGATTAGTGGGCATACTTTTTGACCCCTCATTTTGTCCTAATCATCAACCAGTGGAAAAGTCTCTGTTGTCATAGGTTACAGGATGAGAATCCCCAGTAACTACTGCCCCTTTGTCCGCAGTAGTTACTAGGGACGAGTAACTACCCACACAATTTGGAGGTGATTCCAATTAACCCCTTTTGTCCCTAAAGTGTAAATACCTCCCTTATAATTTAGCCCCAAGTTCCTCTCCACTAATTACCCCGGCTAATCCTTCACCTTCCACACCTGAGCGAAAACCGAGCCCCCTGCTCCCGGTCTCCCCCCGTTGCACTATGGATTCCCTGTCAACTCGCTGTGGGAGAGATCGAACTCTAATTAAGATTGTTAATGAAGATTTAATTTTCCACTTCAAAGAAACCGTCGAACTTCGAGAGCATCTGCAGCAAAAAAACGCATGACTGAGAGCGCATGAAAATAAATAAAAAAGGAAGACCGTATAGGCGAGAAGTAGAAGTGAAAGAGGCTTTTGTCGAAACGACTACAGGCGCAGATGGAGCCAGGAGCTTGCCTGGAAACTGTTATAAATCTCACAGAGATAGAGGCTGTCACGTCTGAAAAGTTATGCTAAGCTTGAAATGCAGGTCTGCTGAGATCGACTGCAGTTCTTCACACGTTAGGTGTGCCTGGAAGACGCACATACTTGAAATTCAGAGATGCATGATCGTGAGTGTGGTGCAGAGCGAAGCACACGAGAACTCACACTGTGCTGAGTAGCCAGAGGGATAGAGTATGTCGGGAAGGTTCAAACAGAATGAGGAATTTCAGTGGACTTAAAACACCCAATCCCCCCCCCAAAAACGAAAAAAAAAAAACCATACATACAGACGCAAATATGCATCCATACACCAGCTCTTGTGCCCTGTGATGCAACCCTGCAACATTGACTGTGTGCAGCTCTCCAGCTCTGTTTGTAGTCCCAGGTGTGTAGCACTATAAGAACCCATTTCATCTCCAGCTACGCCATTAAAACTATGATCAATTATGCATGCTGTAATTATTGACAGAGCCGTGACAGTGCGCCTCACCTAACCTACTGCATTGCAGTGCTGACACTTGGAAGGAGCCGGGCGCGGGAGCTGGAAATTGATAAGGCGGCTCTGCTGGTTACATGTTGATGTGTTTTATCAGGTTTGGTGGTGGTTAATGCAAGTTAATGCCCTATTTGGCCTCCAACTGATTTCCCATCCGCCTTAGATAAAGGGTGCTGCTCGCAACGAGGGGGGGCAAGTCAGCCACCAGCACCTCATAATTATGGGAAGGCATCGCCTCTGACAGAGGTGGCAAAGGCTCTTTCTATCGCAGCCTGCAGTATCAACTCTCACCCTTCACAAATATGATTTTCTCTAATGCAACAGACTTGCATATTAACTGCTAATATGCTCCTCTATCCTTCCTTCCTCTCTCTCTCGCCCTCGCTCTCTTTGCTTCTTTCTTTTCCCTGACTTGAGGCGGGTATTATCATTGTAATCAAGCGAAGACCCAGCTAACACGATCATTCTCCAAACCATCATGTAGTAATCATCCCCTCCTTCATATTTGATTATTGTAATAAATCTTTTTAACTAGCTACTCTGTCACACAGCAATGGTTCACATCTCCCCAATCCATCATCCGGCAGGACAAACGCTGCAGAAATCAGGCGAGCCGCAAAGGTTGTTGAAGGGGGCCTCATATATTTCTCCAGCAGCTGTCGGGTTTGCTCTATTTGCTTCTGCTTTGGAGTTTGAAATGCATTTTTTATTTTTTATTCCCTCCTCTTCCCCCCCGCCACCTTTCTTTGTCTTCCATATTGCCAATGCGCAAACGAAGAATATTCCCTCTCTGTCTGAAAGCGTGATTACTCTGCAGAACTCTCTGTCCTCTATTACTGACCTCGCATCTTCCTGTCAGAGGAAATCAGACCAGACAAGGTGTTCCTTCATCCTGCCCGCTGGCGCACACACACACACACACGCATGCTCACACGTACACCTTAGCCTTTGGTTCGGGAGTTTCAAAAGACCAATTTGATGAGGCTCACCCACCGTCTCGCGAGGAGACACATGCTCAACAAGGTGCTCTCGCATTTGTATGCACCGCGGGTTGACACGGGCCATTTCTCTCCAGCTTTCTCTCAGCCGTCGACACGCAGCAGAAGGGGCTGATTATGTGTACATTTTGGGAGACTGGCGGAGTGGGCACCGTGCGGGATGCGCTTGCATCCTTGAAAAGGTTCAGTTTTTGTTCAGAATTTATGACAAGAAATGGTACGACAAGGATCACAAATACACTCCCAGGATAGGTTTGTGGAATTGTAACGACAACATCACGGGCTCAGGAACTGACGGGGCCAACTTGTTTCATTAAAGAGAGATCTTTAGGTCAGGACCACGTGGCACTTTCAGAAAACAGTGCCATGCTAAAGGCTGTTATATTCCTTTACTTTCTTCTTTCCTTTTGTCTTCTTCCCTTTTTTTCCTTTTCACTGTGTTTGAACTATTCTGCATTCTGTCATGTTACACCAGAAACTTTAACATATTTGCTGATTGACCAACATACAGCAGACTATAAAGAAGATGATACGTGTGTTTTATACGTTTTAACAAATACAAATCTGAAAAAGGCACTTTATATTGGTATCCATCCCCTCTTTACTTTGGTACGCTTTGATGTGGTTGTTCTGTAAAGGCAGGCAGATCAAGAATAAAGCTGAGGCTGGGTTTATAGCAAGAGTAGGCTGTAAAAAAAAATCCTTCAACAGAAAACTGTTCGATCCATCAGCCCAAAAGGTAGAAAGAGTATGGAACAACTGAAAATCTCCTAAGACTTGCACACCATGCTGGAAAGTAGAGGTTGTGGTAATCCTGGGGTAGTTATAGACAGCCACAGCTCAGGTGGAAGAAGCTGAACGTCTCGCTTTAGTCACTCCACAAGTCAGGCCGTCATTGAGGACTGGAAGGAAGAGTCTTTGTTGGACTAATTCAGAGTTTGCGACAAGTATTGTATGGAGCAGACAGGGATGAAGGTCGTCCTGTCTGATGACAACAAGCTGCGGAGGTAACCTGGTTAACAGTGATCGATAGACGGGGGGGCGAGAATCCTCGTACTAAAGACTTTACATCCCATCAGGTCAAGACAAAAACAATCATAAAGCCAAAGGTGAAATGAATTGATTTAGGTAAAGGCCTATCGATTTGTGTCGTGAATGGGAAAGACAAAGTCCAGATCTAAACCCAATTAAAAACATGAAAATTAAGATCGCATCCCAATCGCACTGGACTGAGCCTGAGTTGTTTCGCAAAGAAGCATAGGCAAGAATTTCAGTATTTACATGAGTAAAGCTGATAGAGACAAAAACCCTGTAATCTTGTTTGTCCACCTCTCAGCTCCGCACTTCTGTTCCTATAAAGTCACAGTTGAATCCATTGAAATTCGTGACACTTGAAAGGCAACAACTAAGCAACAATCATCTGCTCTCATGACTTGCAGTGGTGTGAGGACCTGACGAGTGGTCCAAGGCGGTCTTCATTTTTGTCTGAGTATTTATGGACGCTGAAAGAGTTTCAAAACCGAGCCGTGGAGGGCTGCGGCTTCCGCAAGCCTTTATTCTCCTTAAAACAAACGATTCCACTAATCAGGCTTTGATTGAACCAATTTGGGAGGCTCTGAGGGAGCGATAATCAGGTCTGTCAAGTGGTTTAGTCGGCGCAGCAATCCAAAACTCAGAAATAAGACAAATCAAGAGAATCATCGCTTTTGATTTTGACCAATCAGTCGAACGGAGCGCTGAATCAACTGCAGATGAGACACCTGCAGCCAATCAAGGCGGTGGAATAAACTGTGTAATTAGAGAGGAGAGAAAGGTCACTTGTTGGGATGGCATGCTAATTGCTTTTGCGGTGACTGCCCAGGAATGGGTGACATAGTTTTTTGTTGTTTTTTTTTAATAGCTGAGTGAGACAAAAAGTTTGAACATTTCACAAAAGCTGAAGTGATGACATTGTTCAAGTGGTGTAACAGCAAAACATCACACAGGTGCTCACGATGTAATGTGAACTCAGTATATAGAGTTATTAGACAAGTGAATATATCACCCAGGACATAATCAGATCTTCACTAAACGTTTAATGGATAATTTTATCACGTTACCGCCAGGGGTAAAACATCTAATACTTTTCAGCATAAAAAGTCAGAATGTTTTTGTCGCAAAGGCTCTGTGGTTGATAGCATGCGAGTTCACATGATGGAAAAAAACTAAACCTTTGAAGTTCTGGAAGCTTAATATTCAGCATCAAACACTAAACCTCTGATTTTGATTAAATAAGAAAAGCAGTAGTTGATTTTGGGACAAAATGAGCAAATTGTCCTTTTGAACTAGCTGACACCACTAAAATAAATTAAAAAAAAGCACTGAGAAACTCTATTCTTAAAATAGCATCCAAGACAGAAACAGACAGCGTACAAAGAGTTTCTCAGCTCTCGGAAAACGTGTAGCTAACGCTTCGCTCCAAGATACACTTCCTGTTAGCTCTCTGTGCAATATCACTGCTCCAAACATTTCGAACTAGTGAAACCTTGATATTATTGGACAGATTAAACGTTTGTGACAAGTAGGAAAGCTTTCTTTTCTCTCAAAGAATATTGTAAACATCCCATCTCATTGTTGTTAAGTCAATATCGTGCGGCATCTCGTTGCATGAGTTGAATCAGATATCCTCGTTGCAGCTTCTCAAGTTTGGCCTTTTGTTGAAATTTACCCGAACCAAATGGAAGTGGAAGTCAGTGTGATGCCTCTGAAGGAAACTCCAGAGGCATAGCTTGGCTAGCTTGTGAGAAAGATGTGCGTTAAAAAAAAAAAACTGAGTCAGAAATGAATTCTGCAGCAATAACCCAAAATCTCTCATAAAATCCAACAAAGACTGAATGAGAATGGAAAAAAATAGAAAGTCATGGGGGAAAAAAATAAATAAAATAATGTCATTGAGATGCTTTGGGCTGACTTAAAACAGGATGAACATGGGAGAAAATTCTGAAACAGATGTAACAATGTAACATTAGGGATTTTAGAAACATTAGTAGGCTCATTTTTGGTGTTGACCTGTAATGAAATCCATTTCATTCCCAGAGATCAACAAAACACAAATTACACACTGACATGTGAACATGACTTTTAAAAAACAGAGGCTTTTATGACCGTAACTAGTTGCTCTCTAAGATAAGAAACCTATGAGAGTGTTTAGCTACTCTTAGGAGGACTTGAGAAATTTCCTTAGGTAAATTGAAATGCAAAATTAATTTGGTACTTAAATTGCAGAGGCAGAAATGCATAAAAGATGAAAAAAAGCCACTTTCCCTTAATTCACAGTTTATTAAATTCCCAAAGAGAGGTAAGTATCTATAAAACCTCCATCTCTCTCAGGCAGAACCAAGTACTGACATATTCCATTTTAGTGCATAATAGAAATGAAATACAGATTTTTGCTCGTGCGCGTGTGTGTGTGTGCGTGGACACACACACACGCGTGCGCGCACACGGTTTCTTCCAAATGAGTTGTTCACTGGGACAAGCTTGCCAACAGGTTCCTTTGTAACTACACCACTGTTTTGCACAACAAGCGTCTGCCAGAGGCCACATGTATAATTGAACGGTTGGCTTGTCCACTGTCGAGAGAAGAGCTACCACATGACGAACCCATTTACAAATGTTAAATACAGGGTGCTGCTTTTTTTTCCAGCTCAGTTGATCGATTTCTAATCTACAATACATACATATAGTCCCAACAGTGCTCCATTTGAACACCTAAATTATTCTTCTCTTTTTATTTTTTTTTTCCAAACTCTTGTGTTTTTGTTTTGTTTTTTTCTCAAATCTCATATAGTCTCTTTCAGCAGTATTATTCAGTGGTATTTACATTTAAAATGATTTTACATACAGTCAAACAACGTATATATTTTTAATCGACATCTTATAAAACAAGTGTTATCTTTGACGTAAAAAGTGCATTCCAGCTGGAAACTCAAACTCATTTGCATTATGACCTTTGATGACAACACGACAGCCTATGGCGGGAGTCCCTGTGCGGATGCACCCCTGCTGTTTAACTAAAAGATTTGTGGAAAGTTTTCCATTTAGGCAGTACAAGTGTTCAGAGAAGGAAGTGGTCGGCACCCATTACCCCTCCCCCGCTTGTTGTCAGAAATCATGCAAACTTAGTCCTCAAGGTGCGTTCAGTGAGACGACGTAGGGCGGCTTTAAAGGTACACAGGAAACAGGAAGGGAAAAGAAAACGGCAGACTTCACAGGTGAAACTGTTCTGTAACTGAACGCCTGGCGTCCTGAAAAGTGAGATGAATACTTGTACAGTGCTTTGAAAAAGTATTTCTAACCCCTGAACCTTTTCACGTTTTGTCACGTTTTCGCAACCACAAACCTCGATGATGTTATGGTGAATGATAAAATAATGGTCCAAGTCTTTTTTCTTTTTTTTTTTTGCCTACATCATCTTTTGGCATTACAGATGTGTTGATTTTCTTTTCCAACAATCACTTTTGAAAAATGAAAATAGACTTAGGTAATTATGTTAGTGGGACTTAAATGACTTTGTTGTGACACAGCTTGGTTGTGTTGTGTGTTTTGTCTTTGTCCTGAATGTGTCCATTTTAATTTTTTGTTTTTTGTTCTCATATCTAATTCAATTAGTCTGTAGGTCAATACTTCTGTCCGTTAGTCTGCTACGTTTGTTTTGTATGAACGAATTGGCAAATTAAAAAGAAAAACAGACAAAGTAGTGCATAGTTGTAAAGCTGAAAGAATGGGATTTCTCTCTCTCTTTTTTTATTTTACAATTGAAAATCAGAACAATTAGGCTTCAGTTTATTCGACCCCTTTAATTGGACATCCCTAAATAAAAGCAAGTGGATTGACTCCATAATCTCCTATATAGTCAACATTTCCTGATGTCACATTTAATATCAGTAGGACCTTTGACATTCTCCCCATCAATGAACACACACAAGTAAGCAAACACACACTGGTTAAACAGGTGGTATTTAGTGTAGAGCAGTTCAGGTGTGCCAAATCGAATTATTTGTATATTTGGGGCAATAGGAGATCAAATGCAGTCCTTTTACAAAACTGAAAATGTGTGCATTAGTTTGGGAGAATTTGAAGCTCCATCTCGAACACCAACCTCAATGTCTTTAGCCATAGCAATACTAGACAAATGTTAGTGTTTAAGCTAGATGTAATACAGGGAGTGTACTCAATTTCAATTTACTTTACTGGACAGTGGCCAATAGAAAACTTACCATGGTCAGACATGACAGTTAGCATTAGCAAGGACAATAGCGTATGGGGCAGAAAACCACCACAGAATTTGCACCATTCCTACTGTTTAACATGGTAGTGGCTGCATCATGCTGTGGAGATGCTTCTTCTAGCAAACTTACAAGGTGGTCAGAGACAATGGGAGCATGGAGAACATTTTAAATCCTTCCACTTCCTCGGTATGCACTACTTTGTGTTGCCTAGTTAAAGTTTTCTTAGGTCAGAAGGTTACAGTGTGACAAAATGTAAAAGATTCAAGAGAGGAAAAAAAAAAAAAAACCTTTGAAGGCAGTACTTTAGTACAATCAATGGTTTACTGTATTCAGTCCTTTTTGTTGGGACGTGTCAGGGTGTAAAATCTCTGTAAACATATCAACACTCGACTACAAAAGGTTGAGACGGGGCGGTGGTGCTGGGAGAGCGGGCGACAACATCCCTAAATGGTTTCAATTTTTCACAATGTCTGTTTTACTCGTGGGGCTCAAAGGAGGTTTGGAATCGTTTGGCGGGACTTAAATGATTCATCATTTTCATTTGGATTGGAGAAGCAAGCTGAATTATTCACTTTTCTGCCCCAGCAGAAGGAATAAAAAGTAATAGTTCTCTGTACAATCGCTTCACTTATGAGATCATTTCTGGCGCTATACATTCCCGCCATCCCGGTCCCTCTTCACCCCAGAAACCCTTCCGGCCATTTTGTGTGTTTTTCCCACTTTCCGACTCCGTCTGCGCGTCATTCCAAATACCAACACCGTCGCCTGTGCAGCACGACTTCATGTTCTTCTCTTTAAATTGTCCCTGGGTATTTTGATTTCTACTCCTCGTCTCTATCTCTCTTTTTTTATCTTTATTTAATTCTTCACACTTAAGCTCACAAAGACTGGTGTGTCTGAATAATGCACTTGTTCTTACATAGCCAGACTTTCTCTCTCACGCAAACACACACACACACACTCACACACACGCATACAACAAGTAGCATCTTTCTTTCTCCTTGTTTTCCTGCTAATTCTCATTCCATACGTGCGGGCTGAATTAAATCGAGTCTGGGATGTTTGGGTTGTTTTTCTTTGTCCAGAGCGTTTAACAAATTGTTGCTGCCCCGAGCCCATGCAGCCTCTGCATTGTCTCAGTATCTGTGCTCAACCATATCAGCGCTTCAACACTTATTGCTTTAAATTACATCAATCACTCCCTCTCCTGCCCTCACATTCTCCATCCTCCCTTGGCTCATTTTTCTCTGTCTCTTTTTATTACTTTGCCTCTTCATCTTTCTCTCCTTTAACTTCTCTTCACATTATTCTACCTCTAGTTGCCTTTTCATCACCTACCCTTCCTTACTGCCTCCTTTGCCCCCACTGATTTCCCGTTTTTTGTTTTTGCTCTCCTCAGTCTTTCCCTTCATCTCTTGCTTCCTCCACCTCCCTTTTCTCCGTTTTGTCAGGCTCTTCCCTCTGCTCTCTCTCCTTTTTGGCAAATTCTTCAACTTTTTCTTGATCTTCTCTAGCGTTCTCTCTGTTTTTAAAGAGCTGGGCTAGTTTCTGGAACTGAGGGCCCCAGTCTTCGAGCCCCACGCCCCAATCCTCCTTCTCGCCGTCGCTCTCCAGTGAGCTGAGGGACCCGGCTCTGGATCCTGTCCCCTCCAGGCCGTACACCTGCACAGAGTCGTACGGCGGCTGGGAGGGGTCGAAAGTGACCTGGGCGAGACGCAGGCGTAGGAACTCACCCACCCTGAGTGCCAAGGAAGGACCGCCGGGCCCCTGCGGCCCTCTCGTTGCCTCCATCCCAGGAACCCAGCCAGGCCCATAGCCCATCACGCCGCCTAGCGTTCCCCTCGGCTGCCCCGGGAAGGGCAAAAGCTGGGGGCTCATGTCCCTCCTGCCCAAAACGTACCCCCCTAAACCCATCTGCTCTCGCCAGTCCCCGATAAATCCAGCTGCCTCCGAGAAGACGGATGGCGTTCCGGTCAGCGGGATTCCTCCGTTCTCCCTGTCTGGTCTCGCCACCACAAAGTTGCTTCCCATTTCCAGTCCCCCTCTCCCCAGGCTGCTGGTGTAGTCCCTCTTTCCAGGCACCTCCCCCTGGAGGACAGTGGCGTAGTTGCGTCCGCCGACTGATTGTCCGTCTCTGGAAGCTTTCCCGTTCCCGACTCTTCGTCCCCGCTCCCCTCCTACCCTTTCGGTTCCTCCTCCTTCCCCGCTGGTGTCGTGTTCGGGCAGGCCGGGACCCGTGCGCTGCGGGGACGGGCCGGAGCGAGAGGCCCTGCGCCCGGCCATGGGGAGGGTCGCCGAGTCGCAAACCCAGCCTCCGACGGCGTGACCCTGGCCCATCAAAGAGCCAGAGCGGGTCATGACGAGGCTGTGCTCCCTGGGCAACGTCTCTGACTGCACCTGGGGGAAACACGGGTGAGCGCCATTACGTTCAGTTTTGAAAATAAAATCAGTTTTGTTAGCCAAAATAGGAAGAAAGATTTAACAGAAGAGACAGTAAATATGGTGACACAAAGCTCAGACTTTGGTTCCGACACAGTTTTTAATAAAAGTCTAAACTTTTCCAGACTTAAACAATCCTCATATTTTCATTTTTAAAGTTTAAACAAAAAACCTCACAAAAAATGTTTGGCATCTACTAGTGATACACACAGTTAATCAATTTTATAATCTTATTGGATTATAAGATTCAAATTCGTTTGAATCAATTCACTAATAACGTCCGCTTATTAGCATTGTAGTTTTCCTTTTTATAAAAAGATTCAGTGTATTTTGGAAAATTTAGCTCTTTACGTTTTGGAAAGACGGCCGGCCATCTTGCTTCAAGAGAAATCCCAAGTTTTTAAGAAAACGGCTGCTTATCGATTATCATGATGAATCAGCTTTAGATTAACTCATTAATCGATAACTTGAAGTATCGATCAATTTCCATCCTCTTCCAGAATTTTGCTCGTTGCGTAGGGACCCTGTGGAAAAAGCTTGAGAAAACGACGATAGAAAGAGCCTCCTCTTTTGATAGAGGAACCGAACTCGAGCGAAGGGAGTAGAAGAGGAGCTGCACGAAGTCATGGACATTAATTGAAAAGCAGAATGAGGCAACGGTGGAAAGGGTTGATGAATCGGGACGTGAAGGCGAGATAGAGTATTTGAAAATTAAATAAAGCAGCGGAGAGCCTTGCTATGGCTTAATAAATAAAAGAAGACACAAAAATGTACAACGGGGTATAAATGTGCTGATATATATGCACCATCAACTTGTCCCGCCATTGTCCAGCTCAGTTCTGCTGATTTACAGACACTAAAACGCTTTAATGCGGTAGGACCGCAATTATCTACCATATTAAGTTAAATGGAAACTTAACAATTCCTTTATATTTGCTTAATTACCTCCTAACATATTATTTGCTCATACAATAGAATAATGAAGTCACTCATTCAACTTTAATTCCAATTCCAATGCAGCCATCTATCATTAGCCAAGGAAATGATTTAAAATTTATTTTACGATTTAGCGCAACATCTACCTTTGTTCTTTTCTTCCTTCTCATGATATCTAGCTCTCCATCTGTTCACAAATTTCGCTGCTCATACATGCATGATTTGCAGCACGAACATGTGAGGATAATTAAACGGACGGTCTCAGTACATCCTGCAAATCAGAACCAAAATGCATTTTGTAAACGGGGCACTTCCTTTCAGCGCATCAAAAAGTTGATTTCCAGTCCAATATTAATTGAATTAGCTTCCAAATCACTCACAAACGTTAGGGAATAGTTACTTATGCGGCCCTTTGGACACGTAAATTAAGCTATTCAAGTCAGTTTTTATTTGTATAAGACCAAATTACATCAGTGTGAAAATTTTTTTTTGAAAACGTTACATTTTAAGAAGTGCTAATCAAACGCAGAGAAAACTATGAAATGTAACAGTTTGTTAATAGATGGTTTTATCAAGCCTTTCTGCCACTATCTGCCCTTTGAGGACATTCATGTGTTGGCGATGTTTTGGGTTGGTGACCTACGACTTTTTTAGGTTTCTCTTTCAGACGTGTGATATTTAACTCCATCTTAAGTTGTCGATGCTTCTGCCAGGTAACGCATGTTTTCCAAGCGATCCTTTCCCTATATTCCTTACCCAGTCCAGATCCTGATTGTGATTACTTTTGTCCTCATTGCTTCCGTCCATGCAGCTGCTTCCCGGTCCCGTCCCGCCTCCTCTCTCCTGACTGTCGCTGGTCCTCGGAGTCCCTCCGTCCGACGTGCTGACTCCGCTGTGCGGCGCCGTCCCGTCGCGGCTGCCGGTGTGACTGCCCGTGCGGCTCCCTGTGCTGAGGTCTGTGGGCGCCACGTACACCGCCCCCGACTCCATCGGCCCGACCATGGCGCCTTGGTTCTGGATGACCAGGGAGTGGTCCGGCTGGGCTCCGGGAATGCGGTACGCCAGCTCCGCCAGGCCCGGATCGAAGGACCCAC
This sequence comes from Poeciliopsis paucimaculata, assembly GCA_903067055.1. Taxonomy (NCBI): domain Eukaryota; kingdom Metazoa; phylum Chordata; class Actinopteri; order Cyprinodontiformes; family Poeciliidae; genus Poeciliopsis; species Poeciliopsis paucimaculata. The sequence continues at coordinate 27,920 of CAEGAD010087977.1, forward strand.
CTGGTGTACGGCGGAGAACCGGGAGGGTGTGACTGCTGTAGCAGAGGCGACCATAAAGGGGTCCTCCTGCTGCCGAGTAGCTGTGGTCCACACCTGGGTTCTGGGGCCAGGCGTAGTTGCGACCTTTGTCTTGACCTTGCTGGGTGTAACGCCTGGAAAACAAACAAAATGTTCAAAACTAGATCCTTTTACGGCTGGGCAATAAATCCATAACAATATATATCGCAATAGCGGCGTGATCAATATCAACTGATGACACGTCTGATAGAATATCCAATAATTTCACAGAAATTTGATCTGGAACCACATGGCACTCTGGGGGATGTAGGCAGAGGAAAGGCTTTAGCCACTCAACCTCTCATCACTAGTTAACTAACTAGCTAACTAACTAACTAACTCACTCACTCTCTGATTATCTAGCAGCAACCTGTTGAGTGTATTGCACAACAGTTTCAAGTTTTGCCACAGTGCTTTATAACTTATAAATAAAAAAACAATAGCATGCAGTGAGAACTGGGGATAAAACTGGTGAAGTTTTATCCCCAGTTCACACAGTTTGTCTTTACCAGTTTGCCGTTTTGTTTTCAGATATTAAAAACAAAAAGCAAAGCAATAATTATCAATTTTGACTGATGATGCTTTTGTTTTTCAGCTATTTCATCCAGTCCTATATAATTTTTTATGTTTTTAAAAAAATTTTTTATCAATGTGCCATCCGATTTAAACTAAAGAGGGATATTGTGATCTTATGACTGACCTGCTTGTAAACTACCAATCTGATATAATCCTGTACAAGATCAGCCACTATGAGAGCAACTTACTGAACATAGAAAGGAGCTTGAACTAACAGCAAACGTTGTTTGTCCAAATATGCTAATGCTAATGTAAAGCAATAAATTAACTGCTTTGCAAAAAAAAAAAATCAATCATAATTTGGGTAAAAATGCAAAACGCGGCTTCACAAAGTTTAATTGAATAACTTCTCAGGCACCAGCAACAATAAAACCTAAAAAGGAATCGTTGCAGTGATGTTGCGCTGTATTGCACTAGATTTTTTTTTTTCTAAATGTTGTTGTGTCCATGTTTTATAAAGTGAAAAAAAAAAAAAGAAAAAAAAGCAATTTTCGATAAACTGCAGGCACTCTTTGTACTTGTTTATGGCCTCTCCATATGGCCCGCATGAATTCGGGAACTAATTATTAGTCCAAAGGCAATAACAACGTTTCACAGCAGCATCAAAGTGGGTGCAAACAGCCCTCTGATGTAGCGGGACACAAACGAGCTCGAACAAAAATGGACAGAACAAAGTGGTCTCCCGGGCCCGCCGCGCTTGATAGCCTTCTGTTTCTGCATTTTGATCAGGGACTGATTGTGACCCGGGAGCTGCGGCCCGATCGGTCGCTTAAGTGGATCGCTTGAGACCTCAGTGCGATGGAAGCCTTTTCTACAGAGGGGAGGCGCGGAGGAAGTGATGTTTACCTCCTGTGCTCCCTTTGGCGTGTAATGTGAGACCAGCTTTGAGGTTTTGATGAAACCGAACTCGTACGAGCGTCGTGTCAACAACCCTCAGCCTACTTACACATTCCTGCTGTCTAGAGTGCGATAGCCCCGAGAGCGCGAGCTGTGCGGCGCGCTCTGGAGCGCGGCGATATCAAAGGCGGCCGTGTCGGCCTCCCCGCCGCCCTCGTCGTCGTAGGTTATGATGTTCTCGCGCACGTCGTCCTCCTCCAGCGGCGACAGGGAGTCCCTCTTCTGACGGCGCAGCGACAGCGACAGGGCGCTCACTGCTGCGGAGGGGACAGGCGTTGATATTCAAGTAAAAAAGGAAAAAAGATGGAGAGAGAGAGAATGATGAACAATGAAGAAGAAGGTGCATCATAAGTCACTGGGGAAATAAAGGAAAGCAGGTGGCGGACGGAGCGAGTGAGTGAGATTCATACGGACAAAGAGGTGAAATTCTCAAAGACAAAGAGAATGCAGAAGAGGCCTTAGGTTAGAGGGCCGGTATATCATATCAGCAGACTGCACGCCTCCACTCTGTAATTGACTTTGAGCTCTAACTGGGCAAACGGATACCGTACTCTCTCACGACTCCATAACTCTTGTTCTATATTCTCCAAGCAAGGAGCTGCATTTGACCCTGAGCTGTGGCAATGAGCAAAGCGATGGAAGCTCATTAGCGGGGATACCTGCGGCCACGTTTAGCCCTTGTGCGTGGTTTCATCATTTACAATGGAATCATAATTACCTTACTAACTGGGGAAAATTTTACTATGTGTGTAACTGTAGGGCAACAATCAGATTGAAAAAAGAAAACAAAAAACAATTGATAGTTTCAATGTGTTTTGGTGTATTAAAAAAAAAAAAAGCCTTTTTCCAAAGCGAATGCAAATGCCTTGGCATGAAACTTTAAACAATTTTGAACTTGGATTCAAACTCATTCAAAACAATTACTGAACCTTATTTTTATATTGAAACTGGTTTAAATGGGCAGCATTATGTGTTTTCCAGACAAAATGCTAAGAAATTTGATTTTATAATTTAACATCTTAAAACTGGGCCCCTGGCTCTTTAAGACAGTTTTTCTGAAACTCCGCCTTCAGGAAGTCACCACAACACGGCTCCTCTATTAACCCTTTAACAACGTTTTTACCAGTGCTGCGCTGAGACGTAGCTTGTATGATGAGCTCAGCTGGCGCGCAGTTTCACTGGGTGTTTGCTAATTGCTGCCGGCTAGTCTGAAGGAGCTGTGTGTGTGTGTGTGTGCGTGTGTGTGTGTGTGTATGGCTGCTCTGCAATGCAGAAGTTCAAAGGCTTGGAAACTTCAGCTTTGAGGAGGAGGTTCGTCCTCAGAGGCGGTGCTCGGTCCTCCCATATGTTTTGCACAACTGCATGGTTGCTACGGGAGACTAAAGGATTTCTCACGACAGAATCAAGGCAATACTCCAGGTATGTTTTTGATGAGGGAATTACATTATAATATGATGTAAACCTTTTTAAAAAAAGGTACATTTTGCACATTATTATTATGATCATTTTGTAGGAAAATTGATAAAAGTGATGTGTGGCACATGAGCAGCAGTTGAGGGCGGCAGTAGAGTGGGGGTGGGCCGGAACATGAGCATCCTGGTAATAAAATATGTCAATCTGTCAGCCGAGGCCCGTGTTCTAATACTTCTATGAAAGTGCTGTCAACAGGAAGTAGGCACCCCCTTGTGTTGCGTCTCCTACTTGCTGCTGAGAATAGAGAAACTGGGTTATGTGCTCTCCGCCAAGTCTGCACTGAATATTATCCTAGCCCTGAATACCAGATCATTTCTTCCTTTTTGACTGGTTACAAAGTGGTGGCATAAGTAGGATGTCTCCCACTGATGAGAGAAGTACCATTGGAAAATATCCAATGAAAAGACAAAAGTATCTTTTCTACACGGAAGATACAAACACAACTCCATAAATAAAACCAATTTATCAGAACCAAAACTTCACACTTCGACAAACACTCCCAGTCCAAAATCTGAAATCTTTTATGAAAACTAATAAACACTCTGAAACTCGCTTTTCAACAACTGGCCTAGATTTGGGCACAGAAACGATGTGATATATTAATAGCATACTTGTCACGTTCATTTAAAAGCCACATATAAGGAGAGCGTAACGAGGTTCTGTAGAAATCTGACGACCTTCAGACCGTACAGGGTCAAATCGAGCCTCGTATCCAGGCTACACAAACGCCACGCAAATAAAATAGCGCACACCGACTCGTGACGTACCGCTCTAGCGGAATTGAGGCATAACAGTATGTCTTTGTTACGACTGATTGATCAGTTAACCAGACGTGCTAAATAAATGTGAAAATTTTACACGGTTAAAACATTCATTTCTTGCTTTGTTGCGATTGTTCACAATTTGGCAGTAGAAGCTTAGGGAAGGGGTTTAACAAGAAGAGAACGATAGCATCATTGCATGTCCGTACGCGCGCTTATATCTCCTTGTGGGTGTCATGTAGGCGGCTAAGCTGTTGCATTAAGCTAATCTGCTGCCACGATATTGTCAGAAGTTGCTTTATTTATTTTCTGCGGATAAAATCCACTGATCCATGCGCAAAAATATTATAAACCTCCACGATAATTTGTGGGCTCATTTTCACAACCTACTGCACATATTTTCTCACTAAAAGAGAGCCCTCAGAGGCCGTTAATGCAGGCCGAGTATCTTCTTAATCACCAGACACGATCCTCATGGAGCCATTGCCAAAGCCTCCGTGACGACTTTTGGCATTTCGCGTGTGTTCTGGTTTCAATGCGTTAAATCTTTATTGCACAGCTAAAAAAATAAGCCCGGTTACGGACTGTCAAATTCTACAACACGGTTCAGGCATTCACCTATTGTGGTTCATTCCTCGGCTCCATCAAAGCCACCCTCCCTCACACCGTGTTACATTAGCGTTGTGATTGAACCGGCCCCTCCCAGAATAATAACGACTGCATCAAACACGGCATGAGTGGCGATCCAGCTGGCTGAATGCAACTGACAATGAGGCTGGCCGCCAGCCAGGGCCTTCTCTGAGACTCAGCATTATGAGGCGGAGCAGTGACATTTGGTTATGCTGCTACAGAAAAAAACAAAAACAACATAAACGGAGAACCCAGATAATCACTCGGTAATGCTACGTTAGCGCTGATCGGAGCTGACCTTGCCAAAAGAAATAAGTGGGCTAAACCTGAAAGCGAAAGCAAACCCCGGCTACTGAGTGGCCGTGACTCAGAGAAATATTTACACTGCTGCTTTTATTGTTTCCATATGCAGATTAGGCAGCCAGGGAGTAAAAATACAGCACTAAAACACCAGTTACTCAGCAGTTTTTATTAGATTTGCATTAAAATGAAAATTATATCTCTTTGCTGTGTACATAACAATGAGTGCTGGAGTATAATCATCAATGAGGTTATATAAGAAAAGGCTCTTTTTTTTTCTCTACTGGGAAATGATTAATGATATTCCAGCATTACAGCACTGCAGCTGTTTTAGTTAAAGAGATCTCATATAGAGTGCGGTAACATGTTTAAAACCACAAATACTTTTAATGTGAAAGTCTCTTTAAATTAGTCTTTTCTTCTACTTTGGGTCAGTAAGGGTTAGCAGCAATTGTATTTGCAAAGTCATACAACTGTTTCTACATTTTTCATAGGATTTTTGTGTCCAGTAATTTGGGAATGTCCAGATGACGTCATAGTCTGAGGTATTTTAAGGAAACAACTCAAAGAGATTCCTTGTGTGACATGATGTGTAAATAAAAAATAAAATAAAATAAAATAAACAAGCATTTTGGACCTCAACGTTGGCTGATCTCTGGGCTTAACATCTAGAGGTCCAAAGGTGTCATTTTCATCTGTACAGTAGTTTTGAATTAGTTTCCCTCTGGGAAATGTAGAAAGAGGAAAAGCTTTAGCTGCTCAACCTCTCATCAAAGGCAGAGCAAGGTGAGCGGCATCAACTAACTCACCCGCTCACGGGCTACCTAGCAACAACCTGTTGAGTAAATGGCGCAGCAGCAGTTTCAGGTTTCGCCACCGTGCCTCATAACTGCTTAAAACTAAAAATTTGGATGAAACAGGAAAGGTCACGTCACCAGTTTGGCAGTAATTCAGATACTGAAAACCAAAAACTAATCATTAATTATTCTTATGAAACCCTTCCACCGTGGTCCGTTTCTCTGCCATATCGTCCAGCTCCTGGAGATCCAAAGAAAGTTTGTGGGATTGAGTGGAAAAGCTGTTTGGCTGCATCCTGATTCTGCCACGAGGAATGGGACAAATTTCCAACAAGCCGCAGCAAATACACACATTTTAACCAGTTTCTGTCTGATTTAATGTGTAATTCTGGTGTGTGCAGGTGTCCGGTTTCAACTGCAACAAAATATTTACCCAGTAGCGTAGCAACACAAGCCAGGATAGCCAGCAGGGCGGCAGTGCTGAGCCCCGGGGAGGGCAGCATGGACTGCTGAGGCAAACACACGGCCTCTCTCTCCCAGTCCGAATCTCCCTCTGCCTGCTTGTCCTTCTCCTCGGCGCGGGCTCCTCCCCTCAGGCAGGGGCAGACAGACACGGTGACCGTCCCCGTGCTGGTGAGGCCCGACGTCCCGTCCCTGAGGACGAGCGGGACGTACAGCGTCAAGGTGGAGGATGGGGAGCGGGATAACGGCTGGAGATGGGACAACAGCACCAGGCTGGCTGTGGGGCCTGCCGGGGAAATCAGACAGTAAGGAAGATGTGTTGTTAATCAGCGGTTAACTGCCTCTTACGATTCTCCGTTTTCGGTGCTAAATCATGGCAGGAGGTCGCGTTCTGAAAACGGTGCCCCAAAATCCCAGCTTTCAAGCTCACAAATCTGTGATTTGGGTCCATTGCAGGAAAAAAGCCTTTGAAATTTTCAAACTTTTCTTTAGTTTTTTTTTTTTAGTTTTTTTTATTTTACATTTTACACAACTTGAGCAATTTACGTGACAGACCAAATCGCTTGTAACAATAATGACTGTGCTATATAAGTTAATGATGCATCACTGCAGTGTCAAAAGCCCACCTGAAGAGTCATGACAGGTAAAGATGTTTAAGAGATGTGAACATGTCAAAATGCCAAGTTGCATCAATATATCTTAGTTGCCTTTCAATAGAGTTGCTCGTACTCTGGCAAAAGACTAAATATCATGCAGAATGAAACAATCCAAAGCATTAAATTCACAAATATTCTGTTGGATTTCAGCAACTCTTATGCCAGTTCTATGGACACCAACACAGGCCAATTGCTAGATTATCGAGCCATTAAAGGAACCGTTATTCTTGACTTCTGATCCCTAACGAAGCAACAATCATCATCCATCGAGGCGGTCTGCCTCACATAAACCATGTCTTGTAAATGCACCTGTTGTCGCGTTGGGTGTATAGTCTTTGTCCTGCTGGAAGGGAAACCTCCGCATCATTCTCAAGTCCTACACTCCAGCCATCTTTCAATCAGCTCTGAATTGTTTCATTTTCTCTTGTTCACCATAAAAACCTTGGCTGCTTTGCTGATTAACGTCTGCCTTGCCCACCCTGCCAGTTTTGGTCAGCGGTCACGTCTTGGTTAATTTGAAGTTGTGTCTATTAATTAGCTGCACTGGATTTCATTTTGGAGTGTCCAAGAAAAGGGGGCTGCTATTTAGAAACAGTAACCATGCTTCCAATTTCCATTTTTTCTATCGAGTTGTCTTCCACTTCACAATGGCGCTCTACTTTTTGTTCAATAACATTAAATCCTGGTAAAATACACTCACATTTGTGGCTGTGGGCGCAAAACATAAAAGAATGCCAAGGGATATGAAGACCCTTGTAAGAGGCTGAAGTTTCTGAAAGTACAAACACGACAAAATCTGACACGTTACAGTGTGTCTTGTATGCAATATGTTGCGTACAAGATATTGAGAATCTCGTATGCAATGCTTTTGCGATTGAAATGTCTCTTCTAACCTCCAACAAATAGATTTGTCTATGTGCATCGAAAATGTGTTTTTAAAAAAAATATATTTCTATTTCAAATAACGCAGACTAAAAAAAAACAAAACAAAACAAAAACCCCAGAATGCTGTGAGATAAAAGAGGGCCTGGATATTCTTTATCAACATGAACGTCGCTGCAAAGTTGCACCGACATGACAAGGGTGATTATCCTGAATCTTCTGCGTTGATTGAAATCACAGATCAGATCTTTCTCGTTGGTAACAAAGCAAATAATGAGGCACATTTTTGTGACAAGCTGTCCATGTGGGAACGGAACATGATCTTATTGTTCCTCTGTTCTGCTGCTGGATGGCACATCAAAGAGGACTTTGAAACCACACGTCAGTGGATTTATCCTCCTGATCCGGGATCCATCACTGTTGCTCTAATCAAGGGACAAAAAAGCTGTTCAAAAAAGTTCCAGGCTTTGTATCGCAGAGACCCGGATGTCCCTACGTGCCACCGACACTTAAATGAAACACGAGTTTAAGGCTTCGAATTTCAGGGACAAAAATTGTTGCTACGTTACATGACCTGGAAGCGTGTGCAAATGGAAACGATGATTTTAGACGCGTTCCTTTGCGTGGCTAAAACAGACACTTTCATCCAGAGTTGTGAGGATGCATAAAACAACACACAGAAAAGACAGCCATGCATACAGAACTAAAGGCAATGTAGAGAGACCAATTCACCTAAAATCCATGTTTTTGAACAGTAGATGGAAGCAGGAGTACCTGGAGAGAATCTCTCCACTGTGCAGCCAAGAAACGTACACTTGTGGATGAAACAACGTGTTTCTACACAACAACTCTTGGATTTTCCCACTCGATTATAAAAGTGAATGTAAATATGGCTGGACGCTTTTATTCAGCTGAAAAATGACACAAACTTCAACCAGCACCAGATTTTTCTTTTCTCTGCTGGACGTTTTACTTTTTACTACGTGCTGTAAATAGAGCTTCTACAGCCAGAAGCGTGGACGTTGCGGGTGATCGACCGTTTTGAATGGTTGAGACCAATCTATGCATGGAGGAAGTGGGACGCAGAGTTTTGAAGTCTGACAAAGGAGCAACACCGAGCCGATGGTTTAGACATGCGGATGCCGCCTGGGTCGAAATTCAAGGCTTCGGGGAAGAAGCTTTTACTGAACAAATCAACAAAACAAGAAGTTTAGCTACTATTTTTAGACTGTCTGGTGAACATTGATAAAGATGGAAGTCTTACCAGTAAAACACACACACACACACACAGGGATTGCCACCTACATTTTGAATCTCACCACCCAGTGGAACATAAACTACATCTACTACTCATCAGAATCCTACAAGGGCAGAAGCAAAGGACCACAGACGCATTGGGAAGGCACAGATAACTTGTGGATAGTTCTATGTTAAGACAACCAGAATTCAGATTAATCAGTCAAACCACTTCAGGAGTCAAGAAAACAGAAAGCAAAAGGACGTCATCATTCAATATGTGTTGCCGAGTGTCCAAGAAATTAACGGGGTCGACGCGAGGGGGGGCGAAGAACGACATCGAAACGTGAATGTTTTATGTCACATTGGAGGAACCCAACACACAGGACGTGGTAACATCAACAACTGCAACAAAAGTTGTACATTTTTAAACTTTCTTGTGTTGCGCTGCTGACCTACATGCGCACAAATTTCCCAGTCACTTGGCTGCAGGAGGGCAGGTGATCATATCCTCATTGTGTTAGTTCAATAGAAAATGAGTGGAGAGAGAGAGAGCAACGTTGCCTCCGGTGTGTTGAACACTTAAGGACACTTTCCAAGCATCGTCTTGGGGTGCAGTTTAAACCCCAGTGTTGGGTTTACAGAGTGCTTGCAGTGTTCATTGCAAGGCCAAAACCACGAAACAAGAGGAAGGTGAAATGGTTTCTATAGTCCAGAGTTAAAAGGAATGTTAAGATCGCTAAATTGGAGAAGCTAAGCAGCAGCCAGGCAAATGCTTAGCGTAACACAGAAGAGCAAGAGACTAAGAAAGGCTAATAGAAAGAGGACTAATTCCTAATGTCGACTGAGATGAACTCAATTAAATTAATCCGTTTGGTCTTTTCACAAGCATTTTACAAAAACAGTCAGTAACTGTGACAGTCCTGAGGAGATGAATGCAAGAGAGGAACAGGACGGCAAACCGGTGGATTAAACTACGAAGAAAGACGGATAATAAGGCAGAGCAAACCAAAAGAGTTGGTTGACGGATTGATGAAGATTCAGTGACAGAAAATGAGGAGAGCGCATTTGAGCAAAACAGACAGATAAAAGTACAAGGAAGGAGGATATCTGAATAAACGGCGACGGGAAAGAGAAAAAGAAAATGTCTGGAGAAAAAAGAAAAAAAAACAAAAAAAAAAAAAAAAACATTTGGGACTTAGGGGTCTTACAAAGTGCAGAAAAGCTGTCTGTCTGCCAGGAAGAAAGGGGGAATAAAGAGGAGAGCACCTGGGAGGTAAAGATTAAATACCTACCGCCGCTGTCTCTGACGCTGAAGTTGAGGGCAACGCCGGATTCTGGAGGGATGCTGAAATACACGGTGCTGTCGTTCCCTCCCTCATCTCTATCAATCGCCCGCAACACCTGCACCACCTGAAACAAAGCGATAGAGCACGGATGAGATTGAGTGAGGGGCGGGTGTGAATGCGTGTGTCTGTGTGAGAAGAAGGAACACATGGAGGGGGAAGAAAAAGAAGAAAAAAGAAAACCCAAAAAGGAATGGAAAAACGCTTCAGAGAGAGAGTGCTTTTAGCGACGAACCATTAGCTGATGTCGGCAGGAATCATAACAAGCCAATTAGTATGAAGACACAAGCGAGCAGCGTCTGATACACCAAATAAATAACGGCATCTCATGTGACTCGGCTTTCACAAATACAGTCAAGTGTGGCTTTCAATTTAGTAAGAGCATCTCCACTGGGAATGGTAACAGAATTAATCTGAAAGATATCTCCCGCAGCCCACACGTGACGGGTAATTACTTTTTAATGAAAAACCCTGCTTGTCGTTGTGCAATATGTTGTTGTTTTTTTTTTTTTTTGTTTTGTTTTTTTTTTGAAAGGAATGCTTTCGAGCGCGAGGCGGGAAAAGCAGGAATGAATGGAGCCGCGGATGCTCTCCGAGTCAGTCAGCGACTCCAGGCCTTCAGAGGACTCGCCGTGTCGAGTCCCGCTACGTTGTCGGCTTCTGGCGTGAATATTCAGAGGCGTTTTGTCTAACGACTTGTCACGCCGAGACGCGAACACGCAACTTTAACGGCGTGAAAGGCATCGTAATCTTCTTGCGTCGTCTCCCACTCGCTCAAACAAACAACACACGCAGACGCGAGACGACCAAGCCCGCACGTAAATCAACGGCGTTGCCACAGAATCACAGATTTAGTGGCGAAACGACAAAAGACTCAAGCAGAGCAGTAAAAACAGCAGCCAAAACAACAGATGGGCCAAGACACCAAATTATAGCGCCGGAGCCAGCGTGGAATACAAGAAGATGGAGGAGAGAACATAAAAACAGTGAGAGCGAAAGGCTGGCTTCCGCGGCGAGACTGAGGAGGGAAGACAAGATTTCTATAAGTGAGATGGGTTCAAATACGGGAAACCGTGATGCACAAAAACAGACAGGAAGACAAATATAGCATGAGTGGGCTGGAGGGAGACAGTCTGGGAGAAGGCTGGAGTTTAATTACGCCGGGAATAGCTGCCGCAAAGTCAGGTCTGGTCATCCTATTTGATCAACTCCAATTACCTTTTGACCGCTTTCAGATGCAAAGACCGAATTTGTACATCTCTGTATCCTATTTTTCACTTTTCAACAAGAGTTTCATGTTATTGAGGCAGACAGCATTGTCGTCGTTTTCGCTTAAGAATTTCCTTTTGCGATTCTTGTGTCCTGTCTTGGCATTACAGGCATTCCATAGAGGCAAGATGGTTGCCTACATGTGTCGGGGCAGATTTACTTGACGAAAGATATCCAAAGAGAGCGTTCAATTCAGAATTTTCACTTTGCTTTCTGCCCTGGTGACCTCCAAAGTAAAAAGTGGTCTGGGAAAATGTGAGCCCAACGCACAAAGCAGGTGACGAGATAGGCAGGGTCAGCAGCCAGGACTGTCTCACTAAGTGTGAGCATCAACATGAAGGGGAAAACACATTTAGATTGCCTTGGAAAGCCTAAATTTGCTGCGTCGACAAAATAATGTGCATGTAATCCAGTTTTGAAACTTGCTTAGCTGTTAAACCACCACGGGAATTTTGAGCCGAGTTATTTTACCAAGGTTTTTTTTTTTTCTTTTTTTCTGTAAGTAAAGACAGCATCTTTGTAACACCAAAACTGAAACAAAAATAAAACACAAAAGAAACACTACTATTTATTTACCCCATTGTGTGCAAGTCCTGGCATGACGCCACATAAACAAAACGCTGAAATCCCTCAAAGAATTTGTTAAACTATGCCATGAATATATCAGGAACATTTCCTAAAGACTACGCTGCATTCGTATTGAGAGCAAGTTGGGAAGGCGCAGCACAAACAGGCAATCTGTGAACATATTATTAAGTCATTAAAAAAGGGAATTAGATAAAAGTGCCGTGATGTTGTTTAGAATGTTATTAATTTCTCCTAAAAGAGAACATGAAGTATGTCAAAACAGCTCTGTATCAAATATGGAAGTGCACTATGCTCGTCTGCAGCCAAGTACAGAAGCATATATGGTTTGGTAGAGGAAAATGAATTCTGCTTGGCTGGGTATCTAAATGGATTTCTGCGTTTTCTTTATGTGGCGTCATGCCAGGACTTGCACTCAACGGGGTAAACAAATAGCAGTGTTTCTTTTCTGTTGTTTGTTTTTGTTTTATTTTCTTTCGGTTTTGGTGTTAAAAAGATGCTCTTTACTTACTAAAAAAACAAAAAAAAAACCCGCAGAGGGAGCAGACATTTCCAAGCTCATCCTATATCTTTGAAATCCGAAAGAGAAAGATGATATAAAAATGTAATTACAGTTACTGAAGACTAAAAAAGGTGATTTGCTTTAAAAATAACCCCGATGAGTTTTCAAAACGGCGAACACTCAAAACAGCTGTTGCCCTCAGCGGGTTTGTAATCAAGTTGAAGCTGTTATTGCTGCATGATAGATTTTAATGACTTAATAGTCACTCATGTGTTGTCCATAGTGTTGAAACACCAGGCAGTTAAACAGACTTTTCACGCTTGGTAAAATAACTCGGCTCAAAATTCCCGTGGCGGTTTAACAGCTAAGCAAGTTTGCAGCCGGTTGAGCAGAACCTGCTAATACCCATTGTAAGATCCCATTGTAAAGGATCTTTAAAGATCCTTTACAATGGGATCTTACAATGATTTGTGACTCCTCCGATTTGTCGTTACAAGCCTGCCTGTCTAGATTAATAAATCAGCCTCCGAATTGCAGGACGTCAAACTATACACAGATTTGAACACTTTAATAATTTTACTATAGCAATATTACCAGAGGACGTTCACTGAGTCGTTCCACGTTCACAGCACATTGTTTACGTTTCCCAGTCGGTGCTATAAAGGTCCGACCGACCGTGTGGGTTAACAAAACCACAGGAGAAATTCAATTTAGATTTGAACACATCAAAAGATGATTTCAGAGCCACTGATTCAACTTTGACCATCACATTGATATGAATGGGGAGAGGTGATAAACACAATCATTTTAGATGCAGCAGCAAAAGTAAAATTTCAGTAAAGCTTCGTCTGTTTTGAAACCCAATGTTGGCTGGTTATTCCGAGGTCTTAAAAATGTATATTTTCTAAACAATTCAAACCCGTCTTGCTATTTCTGTAGTTGCTACAGAGATTTCTCGGACCGTTTGCGTAAAGTAAAACAACAATGCCCTCCCCCACTTGTTTCTGCCAACCTTTGGACAGATACTTTAAAGAATTTCTTCTTGTCTCTAATTATGACCTTTATGACCTCATTTGTAGTCATGACTTGCAAACTTTAAGATATGCGTTGTAGACAACATTATTATCACTGCAACATTCAGCATGTGAGAAGCAGCAATTATTCCTCCACTATCTATATGATACATAGATACAAAATGGTATTGCTTTTCCATTTTAAATTAAAGTGATTCCATCATCCTTCAAAACACTGTCTTTTTTTAAAATACTGTACTTAAGATATATTGTGGGAGCATTGAGATTTTGGTGATCAAGACAACCAAATTTCAGCAGAGAATTAATATTTTTATGAACCAGACTGTCGAACCATCTTCCCTGCACCACATTTTTCAGGCAGAAAATCTGTTTCTTTCCCTCTATATGTTCAAAGCAACAGCTTTCTACTGAATGCAGTGTCCATCTGCTGCTGGCCCAAAAGCCAATAATGTGCTTGTAGAGCCGCGTGTGCAGCCATTAACACCTACAGCGGCAGCAGTCCGGCCATTATGAAAGCATAAATTCTTCTGACATCTTGGTGACAAATTGCAATCTTTAGCAAAAGCCGGCAACCTTTAAGAGTTGTTGAGCCGAGAACCGAGCAGAGAAAAAGTACAGGAGAGCAGGTTTATAAAGTTGTTCCCACGGTGGGGACACACAGTACAACCTGTGACATTTCGAAATACGCCTGTTATGCCGTTGAAAATGGGTTTCCAACGGCAACACTACGACCGTCTTTATCTTACTCGAAAAGCAGTTTGTTACAAGGTGAACGTAAAGTTTCCCACCTTAGATGAGGCACATGAACTGGCTGCCCCCTTAGTCCTAATGTTTTATTTAGTCATTGCAGCCTGCAGCAATGTCCCTTTTGGTGCTGTGAGCGTATTTTTGGTAATAGGAAGGGGTCACTCTGATCTAAAAGTTTCCCTTAATGCCGATGATGTCATACTTTTTTTTTTAAAGTCCTATTTCTTTGCTGCCTTCGTCATTACATATCCAGTCCCACTTTTTTTTTCCCCCAAGTGAACTTTTTCTTTTAAAGGAACAGACACTTGGATTCAAAACAGTCAAAGTGCAGCTCACCTATCTGGGAATCACAATAACACAAAGAACAAGAGTGCAGACCCTTTTAAATGGTTAAATGTCAAACACAATAGAGCGTTAGGAAGACATGGAATAATGTTGGAAAAAGTAACTTCTAAAACATGTTCATGCTGCATAAAAATTTATTTCAGGAATAGAGAAAATAAAGAGAATAATGCGCAATACCTAAATATCTATATGTACTGCAATTCCAGCAGTTATTTGTTTTATTATCATAATGAACATATTGTAATGTGTTCTGTAGCCCTAAAGCTGAAGTTGTAATGTCGCCCTTTAAACGCAACTTTGATTGGGTGCAATATCCCAGACAAATAATCATTCATTTATATTTATTCTTTATGTCTAAATTCTTCTCTGGCTCCACAGATGCTTTAATCTCATTTTTCCTTTCCAACAGGAACTGTCTCTGAGTATTTTAGGAATCCAAAAGAAATGACTGACTGAATCTCTAAAAAAAAAAATATCCCTTCCTTAAACAAGTAGTTGCACTCCAAAGAGAATAGGAATCTTCATTCAGAGCTGGTGAAGGAGCTGGATTTGGTCCAGGACGTTCCTCGTGTCCTTCCTGGGTTCTTGCCTTCCTCTGCATATCGATAAACCAGTTATTCCAGTGATCTAACCTTTCCTCTAGGACGAGGAGTGCGGCCGAAAAACAGTTAAATTTCTGCATTTTCTCACTTCACACTCCCTTGACATCCAGCCGGTTATTTCCGCCTTCTTTCTCGGATCACATTTACCGGGTTTAGTACGGAGCAGGTGGTGTCCGCTTTAAAAATCTTGTTTTGCAAAGCGAGCCAGCCTTCTGCAAGCATCTGTTAACGCAGTATTCCCTTCTCAAATCTGACTCTTTTAGAGAAAACTGCTGTCCAGACATTCCCTTCGATCATTTCCCTTGATGTTTTTAGACAGCCAAGTAAGTCACTAACCATGTTGAGGAGTTTTCACCTAAACCTATCAGGCAAAAGTTTAGACGAGGTTAATTCTAGTAACTTGTGTAGAGAAACTCAAGCAGTCCTTTTAATAGTGGAAAAGCAGTCACTGGTACGGTGTGAGTGAGATGGACATTTTACTTGTGTAAAGCTTCTTGTCCGTTGCCATATTACTGAGATCATCATATTTTGTTTTGGCCTTGAAAACTTTAATTATTCCAAGGTTTCCTGCTACCCTGAGCTGAGACACACTGGCTCTACCCAGATGAAAGACCTCAACTTACTAAAGTCTAAATTTTCAAATGGATCAAGTTGGCCAACAGCTTATTCTGTAGATTGCTGTTCCTGACTAAATGGGGTGTTTTGGCAAAAATAAAAAAAAAGTTGCTGATAAAAGATATTTGAAGTTAACACACAAGAGCCTACCAGGGGATGCGAAATCCTCTTCAAGGATTTACTGATCACTGCTTATCTGCCAGCACCTCTTCTTAATTTTCAGTCGTTCTCTTCATTTTCAGTCCTGAAGCAGAATAAGAGCGACACAGAACGAGGCTGCCATGGATACACTCGACTATCGGGATGGCGTTAATTAAAAGAAGCACAGTGCCCTGTTTCCGCCGTCCAGACATGTATTGGGGAATTGATCAAAAAAAAAAGTTCTCGGCTTTGTCAGATCAGAGAAAATTTGCTTCCTTTGGAGTTATTCGGCAAAATTTGGGGAAAACTTGCGGGAGGCTGTCTAATGCGGTTCAGAGAAGAACGCTTCTGAAGAGCCACTCGACCCAAAAGACTTGATTGGTGGCTCTTTTTTTCCTCCCTTTTGATGGTTGCACTGTGCTTTCATCCACATAAAAAAGACTGTTGATCGAATTCTCACTCGCCGTTTAGTTAGTCCGACCCCAACCATTTCTACTTCATTTTACGTCGGTTTCTGTGCTGTTTAAATGTTTAAAGCTGACAGAAAATTTGAAAATATCACTTGATAAATATGCGTTGTTGAAAAATTGGAACATTAATACACAAAAGTGCATTAATACACAAAAGTGCAAACACAAAAACGTGTTTGCACTTTTTAAGATCTTTAAAAGACATTTTAAAAAGGCTTAAATAAATAAGCAATGCTTAGCCTGGTAGCCCGCCAGGCTTATAATACACTGCAGGAAATCCTATATGTTTGGGGATGATTGGCAATAATAATAATAACAAAAACAGGATGTAGTGTTTTCTCTTTTTGGGGGGTTTTATTGGCTCTAGTAGCCTTTATTTGATAGTGAATTGACAGGAAAGAGGGTAATGAGAAAAGCAGCAAAGGTCGCCAGGCCGGGAATCGAACCTGCGGCGGCCGCGTCAAGAACTAAGGCCTCCATTTGTGGGTTGTGCTTAACCCCTACGCCACCACAGCACCACAGATGTAATGTTTTTAAGCAGCAAGGTGAAAGAGTTGCATTTTGGGCGCTTGAAACTGAACTCTAGATTTTTGTGCAGCGATGCACAGCGATCAAAAAGCAACAAGACAAACAGAACAACAAATAAACAAATACATATCTCATACAGATATGAAGAATGAGTTGTACTCAGCCAACAGACCTTACTCTGAAATGCACAGTTTCCCTTCCTGTTTTACAGGGTTGCATTTTCGGTCTATTCTCATATCTATACTGATGAGATTTAATTGTCGGTGCAATATTATTTGTCAGTGGTCTTGACTCCTGAGACGAGCCCTGTCTTGTCCAGGCAGCTTCCCCAACAAGAACCTGAACATTTTAATGAGCACATAGAAATTAAACATCCAGACTTTCAGAGCAAGGTAAATGAATGCGAGGGAAAGGTTATGCGCACCAAAAACCGCAAAAGAAACAAGGTGAGAAATAAAATGTAGTTTTTTACGAGTCGCCTAAAACTATTTGGACAATATTCTCAGTTTCTAGATTTTCCCACCAACATTTTAAATCCAGCTTTCAAGTTAATTTAAGCCCATACCGACCTGGCCAGCGTTGGATGAGTCGCATAAGGCCGTGGAGTATTGCCTGTCGAGCTCAGGAGCGTTGTCATTGAGATCCAACGTCTCTATTCCAACCACAACTCTGGACACCTGGCTGGGATTGTCTGGGAAACGCAAAGAGCAGAAATAGACATTTTAATGACGCCAACCAAAACACCTACCCATTGACCCGCGTTTGGAAAAATGATATGAACACAAACAAATAGGGGAAAAAAACAACAACACACATGCAATTGAGTGCAGGTTTGCGCTTCATTAAGTCCGTGCAATTGTCCTCGTAGGAACAATCAAACATTTTAGTCTTTGTCCAAAAAGCCTCAACAATTCTCAGATCCCGTTAGCCAGCAGTCATTTGGCTAAAGGAGCCGTGGTACATTTGGTCTCATTTGGCTCATATTGTGGCTCCCAGGATCCCAGCTGGATGCTTTTATGGCGGTCCGATTTCTGCGCATCAAAGCGTTCGATTCGCAGCCAGCGCTCCTGAAAGTGTCGAGCGCGCGTGCGTTCGTTCCTTTAAGAAAGAGAGATGTCAAGCAGAGAGGAACGTCGAGAGCAGTCGGCGTGCGTGTGCGTCACACAAGGGTGCAGTTTAAATGGATTGGCTTTGGCTTTTCCACTCCACAATCACTTGGCTGCACTCGTGCTCGGTCATAAAGTTCCAATGGCAGGGCGTCAAACGTGTAAAGTCCCCTCGCTATTCGCCCGTTTTACATTTTAGCCTGCTGTATAAAAAGCTCCAAACATCACCAGAACTGTGCGGCCAACCCGACGCCACGCTTTCCACAAATGTGAGATGAACACGTTTTGAACGTGGAGGAGCAGCGACGCGTCACGGGACGGCGGCACGACCGAGAAAGCCGAAAACAAGCTGTAGCCGCAGTGCCACTGGGTGAGCAGGCCTGCCTGTGGCCATGGCAGAGCTCCCACTGTGTTTGTGTCAACACAACCACCAACAGTCTGTTTATTAGATAGAGCTCATTATTCAGGACAGGAGCTCGTTGTGCAGCCGCCTCAGCCGTACCGGCGCTCTCCTGCCACAAGCAGCCCTGAGCAGATTTTAAGCAAAGATTAGCTTCTTCGTCCTGGACAGGACTTGGCAGGAAAGCAACTTTCCTTCATTGCACGCAGTGGGCGGCACTGTTGAACAATGCTCTCTCGCTTGTGCAGAAATAAAAATTAAAAATGGATCCCGTTGTTTGGGGGCTTTAATGAACTGCAGCCAGTCCCCCCAAAAAACTAACAAAAACAACAAAAAAAAAGAATGCTACTGGACCTGAGCCAGGCTTTACCAACAAGATGGTGTTGATTCTAAGAATACCAAAAGAAACAAAGCAGAAAATAGACTCTTTTTTTTTCTTTTTTTGTCACTGTCTGTTCAATAACCCGTATAGCATGTGCAATCCCAGTCTGGAACCTGACAGCAAGGATGATTGCCAGCACTATAGTACTACTGAGTGACTAATAAGATGATTCATCTAGCTGTTTTAGTGACCCCCTTCCTCCACACCCCTCCCCACACACACTGTTGGCAGATGAGAAAAAGTTTGGATTTGATAAGGCATAAAAGCAATGTTTGGTTTAGAAGAGGAGCTGTCTTTAACGTCAAAATGAGGCGCTATTATCTCGCTCCATTGCTCCCATTTTCTCGGCTGAGGCTTTTTTTCCCCCTTTCTTTTTGCTAGTTATATTTCACAGAGATAATCTAAAAAGCTAACAAGGTGAGGTGAGCTAAAACAGAAACGGTGTTTTATTTGAATTAGCAGCCACGGATTTTCGCTGCCAGCTAACGACGATGGTGATGCAGTGCTGCTGTCAAGACTTTCGCTGCGGTTTGGAACATCCAACAGATGCACAATCCGGTGAAATTACCTGTGGTGAATGAGAAACAATGTCTATACAGCTTGGTCTGTTTTTCCCACTTATTGGGTTGGAGAAATAGCTTCCTTTTTGTTCAGCCTTTACGCCTTTTCCTCCTTTTCTACATCGTGATAAACACAAACCTAGTGATGTTCATGTTCATGTTCAGAGAACATCACAGAACAGACCTACCAAAATTAAGCCAGCAGGCCAGGAAAGAACAGCATTAATTAGAGAGTGACTCTGGAGGAGCTGCAGAGATTCACAGCTCTGGTGGCAGAATGGGTTGGCTAGATAGCATTAGTCGTACGCTCAAATATATTCTTAGGGTAATTAGATTATCTTCATAAAGCCATTCTGCATATATTCTAGTATAGTTATATTAAAGAAGAAATAAAAAATCTAATTTTGAGTTTTAGGACAAAGCCAAATGTGCAAATTGTAAAAGAAGACAAAAGCCACCATTTTCTTAAAGGAACATTTGAATTTTTTGGGAGGGGGTGGAGGGGGGGTATTAAGAAATAACATGTAGTTTTCAGCTTCAAGCAACAACATGCGAGTTTTACAAAAATATGTTTTTCACATATTGTTAAAACTGTTACCATGTTGTAACAGTTTTAACATGCGACAGATAAACTGTGATGCACTGTAAAAAAAAAAAAAAGTCTCTTATTTACAGTAAATTATGAGCAAAAACAACCAATCAGAGCCAGGAGGAAGGTCTTAGCCCTGTTAATCAATCTTGCGTACGTGCTTGCTCAATGTGCTAACAGCGGAGAAACAACAAACCATTACTGGAAAATAATTTATTTTTTCCACCAACTACCAACTAGTCATAGGTTGGTATGACCAACTATGACTAGTTGCTATGTTATAGGTGGACATACCAACTAGCCTTAGCATTTAGCAGTGCTAAGACCCTCTTCCTGGATCTGATTGGTTGTTTCTGATGGCGCTGTGTTTTTGTTCAGACGACCGTAGGACCACAGGGGGAAGGCAGAGGAGCTACATTTTTTCACAAATTACCTGTTTCATATTATTCTGTCACGACATGGTGACAGTTTTGACAAATATATTAAAAAACATATTTAAGATACATACTGCTGCTTAAGTGACAAAACAAAAGGACAAAAGAAAATACTTTGTATCAGCTAGCTTATTTTCTTTTACCTTTTTAATTAAAAATATTTCCCCCGTTCTCCAACAGGAGACAAGATCCACTGTGGATTCCTGCGCCAGGCCAGTGACATATAGCCAGAGCTATATGATCGAAGCATATCCATCTGTTGGAACGGCCCAGTCAGTCTCAATTGAATCCAATTGAGACTCTGTAACATGTTCACGGCTCTCTCTATCTAATGTTACTGAATTGAGCTGTTGGGCAAAGAGAGGAATGAGCAAATATGCCAGTTTCTAAGGCAAGGTGAGCACAAATGCAAGCCACACGTTTTAGATTTCATTTATACAAAATGTTAAAACAAATGTATAATTTTCCTCCCACATTCTTGATATGCACAACTCGGTGTCGGTCCACTGTGGCGTAACATCAAAGTCCGTTATTAAAACATAAAGGAATGTAAAAAGTCTGAAGGATGTGAATACTTTTGTTATGCACAGAAGTTCCTTTCTTTTTTTTTTTTTTAATTAAATTTTGCATTTCTTTATGCTTTTGCACACAGAATTTGAAACAACATGCATGACTTTGCAGCATATTAATGCACTGTTTGGCTTTCAGGAGATGTGTGTGTTGGCACCAGGCGGTGCAACACAAATTACTCGAAAGGCTCTACGCCGGCACTTATTGCTTTCTTAAAACAAATCACTCGAAAACATCTATTTACAAAATTACCTTTCATGCATGATTGCAAGCTCCACATCGACTTCAGACGTCTCTGTTTTTATTTTATTTTTGTATTGTTTTTCTTCGCTGGAGTACAACCTGCGGTGTGCCAGACTCTTTCTACAACTTGCTTTGACTCCGTAGGTGTTTGTCATTCCCATTTTGCAATCACAATGTGCCAGGAAAGCAATGCTCGTCTTTAATTTGCTGCTTTAATGCGCCGAGTTAGCTGGTATTCCTGTGGGGAAGGGATCTGTTGCGGCGTCGGATAACCGACACCGTATAGATCTACTGATTTTCAGGCACGCTGTAACAAATCGGCCTTGCGGCCAAACAGCAACCCCCTCACGGGCTTGATGACTTGAAGGCTAAGCCGCTTAGCGAGCGGCAACTCACAAAGGATACCAGGCTTTTCAGACATTGTACGCCGTCGACTAAACCTCTTAGTCGTCATTGGGTCCAGGTGTCAGGGTTTAAAAGAAATAATGATTTCAGCAGAAGAAGCAACCAAGAAAGAAGAAGACGGAAAAGAAAACAACAAAAAAACCAAAAACGTTCCAATGATGCAGCAATGTGACCTCTGACCTCTCTGGGTGGCGATGATGGTGATGTTGTGCCAGTGCTCCCGCTCGCGGTCCAGCTCCATCGCCGTGGTGATGAGGCCGGTTTCTGAACTGATGTGAAACAGGGCCTCCGGATCCGACTGAGGGTCTATTGAGAATCTGAAGCGGAGAGAGAAAGAGAGGAAGAAGTTATCAGAAGAAAGGTGAGGGAGATGAGAAGGGGTTAAAAATAAATACATAAATAAATAAATAAAGTGGCCCAGCAAAAGGAAGGAAGGACGCAAGAGGAGTTGGCAGCGGGGAATGGAGTGAAAGAAGCGGCGGGGGCAAGTGTGTGAAGGAGTGATAAGGGGGACGGCATTCAAATGGCCAAAGAATTAATATGGGGAGATTATCGTGGCAGATTGGGGCTTTTTTTTTTTTTTTGAAGTGAAAAGGATTATCAAAAGATCTCCAGCAATATACCAGCTATCATTCTTCCCCACATCTTCACTCCTAGTGCTTTTGCGTTTAATTGGGACATGTTATTTTTGGGAGTTGATTTGCTTTTTTTTTTTTTCCATTTCTCTCGACTTCTTTAAGCTTCTGAAGTCAGGATCTCCCACAAACAAAAGTTAAAGCACAGAACCTTTTCACATAGTGTAGTTGATTTACGTATAGAAAGTGCACCTGGCTTATGCGATTACCAAACTGTGTTGCGGATGAATGTATTGACTGCAGTACTGATGCCGTTACCTTTGAGAACTCTCCTCACGTTCTTTCTCATAGAAAGTACACCAACTCTAGTGCTACTGAGAAAGTTACTGTTATGACTGTCATTGTGTACTTTCCTTGCCTTTCTTTCTGTGGAAAGTACCCCTGGTCTAGAACTTACATGTGCTTAGCTCTTTCTTAATCCTAGATGTAACCACTGAGAGCTTTTGATGCTTTATACTTGTGTTCCTCTCCTTTAACAAAATAGTTCTGGCCTTGTGCTTTTGTTACAAAACATTCCTTTCATATTCGCTCTTGGTGCCGGTGACCCCCAAAGCTCTCCCTCTGCCGCTGGCACCAGGGTCACTGGCATCCTGGAAGATCCTGTTCACAAATTAAAAGATCCAGGGTGGCAGCCAGTATCTTAAAGTTTCCGATTGATACATCTTGATAAAAACATGCCAGACTCTCTGAAACATTGTTGGTGTTGGGTTCTCTTCCAGGTTCTCTTCCAGGGTCTTTTCTGGGGTTTTCCTTCTGGGTCTCTTTGTGGGACATCCTTTGATT